>DWLO01002168.1:0-13099 GCA_018245335.1 Dalla quadristriga | reverse complement strand
AAAAATTACAACAAGGCGATACCGATAGTCTCGACTTCAGTACACAAAATCGGTTTTAAATATTTTTTAAAGTTTAATTTGAAACATTTCCAACATTATTTATATTTTTTACTTTTATATAAATATGTAAACAGTGATTTTTTTTTTTTATAAAACAAGCTTAAACCCTCATTACGATTGACACTCGCCGCGCGAGCACGGCCGCGTCATGTGGGTCATATGCTGTAGTGCTATAGCGTAATCAACGAATACACGTATTTCTTCTTCTTATTCATACCTACTGCATTGCCGATTCCTTATCAAAGAGAAAAAAATTGGCAACAATCTTCCTTAAAAATCAATTTTTTTATCTTTTAGAAACCAGAGATGATTGAGAGACACATTGGAGACACTAAGAATGTGGGCGAAGCTGAGAATATTACGGACGATATCATTGCGCAGGCCAAAGGAAAGAAGGTAAACCATTATATTTAGATTATGCTTTTAACTACATTCTATTTATTTGCAACCAGCGCTCTAACGTCACTCATCACCATTTTGGTTTGATGCTTGGTGCCGGATATTAAGTAAAAGAAAAAAAGAGCTTTTGTTCATTGATTCATCAATCAAAGACTTGGCCAATGACTAGAAGTGACACTTATATTCTATGTGTTTTGGTGTATTCTCGTGTCAACAAATTTTTTTTTATGCTGTATTAAAAGTTAGTTTTTCTTGCGCCGCTTCTTTTATCATAGCAAAAATGCCCACTTAGGCACGACGCGGTGGTAATGTTTGTGACAAAATGATACTAATATACATCATTAGCCTTGATATTGGTTAAATGCTAAAAAATAAAAGTAAATTCATAAAACCAGTGACAAAATTATTGTAACTCTACATACGTTAGTAATTATTGTTACTAATACACTAACCAGCTATGGATGAAAATCTGAATTAAAGTTTTATTTATTTATTTATAGGGCTACATAATATAGACTTTGTTGTAACATCTTTTGTAAACCAACGGTAAACAATAAACGCTACTCTTTCCTTCTTCTCGAAGAAGCTTCACTGCTGAATACAATGATTTTGTTTCCAGAGCTACGAGAGAGCCAGCTCGTGCGGCAGCGTCAGCGACTCCTCGGACACCCTGGTGTACTCCCCGCGGAGCACGCAGCGCTCGGTAGCCGCGCGGGACCAGCTGGCACCCAACCCGCGCGACGCACTGTACTCATCATCCGACGAAGACGACTGAAGTTATAACCAAATTGTTTGCTGTCTTTTGTGTAGATTAAAAGGTTCTTATGGTATTCTTTTTATTTTTTGAAAGTGCCAAAACTATTGTTAACACAAACACTTTGTCAATCTCAAGTCACTTATTGCATAGTACATCCATCCATTACTTCCATCCATCCATCAATACAACAATGTATCATAGTACAACTGTCCATCCATTCATCAGCCTTTAAAAGTTCACTGCTGGACATAGGCCTCCCCTAATCGGCGCCACTCCGCCCGGTCCTGTGCCCTCTGAATCCAGCGGCTTTCCTGTGCTCCTTTTTCCATTGTATCACATATCACTCTATTACTATTTCACTCGGTTTATACAATATTCCTTGAGAAAATACAAATACAGACTAACACTGCCGCCAGTATCTCATTTAGTCACTAACTCTAAAGGCATCTTTAAAGTTCAAATTTGCACGAAAAATCATGAACCAATACCAATCGCATCACTGATTGGAGAAAGAGTTGCACTACCTTAGTTCAGAAATAAAATACTTGATTCATAACACTATTATATAATTACATTACACTAAAAATATTCTACAGAAAAGAGCACATCTAACTCTCAGTTTTACTGCTATTGGCCAAGTTAGTCTGCTGAAGTTTAGCTATCATCTTCTTCTCTTTGGCTTCTTGGCGTGCTTGCCTCTCTTTCTTCTTCTGTTCCTTCTCTCTCTTTACGAGCATCTCTTGGAATCTCAGATCCCTAGGGTCCAACTTGAAACCAAAGTGCCTTCTCACCTCCTCTACGAGACGTTCTTTCTTGAGCTGGGGATGCAGAAAAACTCTTATTAAATACACTGAAAGTGTTAAATTTATTTACCTCTGGCTAGAAGGAATCGCCTAAATGCACTGTTCAGAATCTACCCTGATGTTAATATTATAGCTTCCATACTATTATTACAAGTGAGAAAGTGTGTTTGTTGGTTTGTACTTCCTTGACGCACCTACGAAGTAATGGATCAACATGGTTTATGGTCCAGGAGTGATATAGGCTACTATTTACAAAAAAAAAAACCCCTAAAGGGGTAGAATTGGTGATGAAATTTTGTATAAGAAATCAAGATGAATGGGGAAGCTGTTAAAAAAATTTAACAAAATATTTTTCTTATGTTTTCCATGGTTTTTTAAAGATTTAAAGAAAGAATTGCTAGAAACACAGGATGTCAATGTATGGTGTTGCTTTAAATTTAAATCAATCTGTCATGAATCTATCACTGTGTATTTTGATCAATAAGTATAGTCATCATTAAAATTATAAAATAAACCTTTTATTATCTGTTCTGCTAGATATATCAGATATCCTTAGGTACAATAAAGTGTTTGTGTATTGTATTGTATTGCTACATAGTGTCTCACCTTAGCAGACAGGACTTCTGCTTCCTTCTTCGCTATCCTGTCGTGCAGATCTTTTTTCCACTGGTCCAGCTTAGCATACTTGGTTGCTATATCCCTCTCCCTCTGTTCTACCTTCAGCTGCCCTTCCGCTTTCTTCTGTACTGCAGATGCCATCATGTTTTGGATTGTGAATGGAAACGCAACTGATTCATATTCTTTTCTTTCTTCTATATCTCTTCGTGAAGGCCAGCAGATACCTATGCGACAAAGAATATTACAATTTAGGCATATGAATTAAAATAGATCAAGGCACAAAGAGTGTAACTAGACTTGTTCTGGGCAAGTGAAACATTTAAATCAATTTAACGTACATAGTCAGCACAATCTAACTGACCTTATTGTTTACATTTGTCACTGTTTGGAAAACCTTCAATAACACCTCCTTAATTTCGAACTAGGTCATTAAGTGAGCATTGTACTCCAGTGCATTGGCCCAGTACGTGTCGTATAAGAAAGTAAAGAAAGAGTGGGACTTGTTGAAAAATGGATATATACTATTTTTAGGATTTTTATCTATACAAAGATTCTTACTTGGATTAACACCACTATCGATTCCATACTTCCCATACAATTTCCTGTTATATTTGACCGTCAAATGGGCTAGGGACTTAGCGTCCTCATACGGTCTTCTCCCGTTCATCACATTGTAATGAGATGAAGATAGCCGCGAAATGTTCCTCTTCCTCTGGATTTCTTCTTCCCTAGCCTGCACATCTTCTGTGTCGTCAATCAGAACTTGCTCGTTCTGCTCTAGCTCTGGGGCTGTTGAGGAATAAAATCGCAGTGTGCTGATAATATTAGCGCGAATAAAGCTAGGACGCACGCATAAATTCATCGTTAATTGCCTTCAAAATGGCTCAGAATTTGTTGGAAATTTATATACTATTAACCGTAATATAATTATGTTGATGTTATTATTGCCAATTATTACTCGACCGAGCGAGATTTACAATTCTTTTTAGGTTATAAAATTATTGACAACGTCAAAGTCAAATCGATTGAATGACAAATGACAAACCTAACACAACAGATAGAATATACTTCGTAACTGTTCATAGACATGCATATTAGAAAGAATATTTGGTGATGTTGCAAACTAACAGAAACTGTCCATTCCAGATAGAAAAGGTAGATACATCTGTATGCCAGATTTATCTGCGCGCCATTCTGAGGAGCAAGAAAAGAAAGAAAACTGAGATTAGTCTGTCATTGAGCTCTATAGGTAATTACCTAGTTTATGGTACTATATCTACTTTTTGTCTGTGGATTATTTATAAAAATCGACGTCGACGACTTGCCTAAATTTAAATAAAACATATATTGTGAGTCATGGATGATTTCGGTGACAACTTTGTCCAGCCTGAGGTGGACCCTGCAGCGGACTTCCTGGCCCGAGAACAGAACCAGTTGGCTGGACTTGAAGATGAACTGGAAACCAGTGCTCCGCCCCCCATGGCTGCTGCTTCCTCGATCAATGGACTAGATGACTTTGTTGGTGAGTATTTAATAAATATCTTACAAAGAAAAGCTATAATTATTACAATAACGTAACAGGCAAGCATGTGGTTGCTTTTGAGATGAACCAAGTAAAACAATGAGAAAAGTTCGTTCACCCATTATACTCTTTTCGAACCAAGATTGTAGTGTAGCATCCCGCTCGGGGACACTCCAGTTGTACTGCGTATTAATGTTATTATAAAAAAATATGTGATATAAAATCAATAACTACTTCAGGCTTACCTACTTTATTTTCGTGTTCATCATCACAACCCATCACTGTCCCACTACTGAGTTATTTGGTCGACTGGTACACCATCAGGCATTCAGTTTGCTCTATTTAATACCTGAACTAGGACATTGTAATAAATATTAAAGGAATATATTACATTCCAATATGTATTTGTGTGCATTTTCACACTAAAACCTTGTTTTTTGGGACTACCCTCGTAAGTTAAAGCATATCAAACAATCAACTAAAATCTAAGTTTATCAACCACCAAAAAGTCATTTTACTTCAGTAGTTTAGTTACAATTTCACAACCATCCCTTTAAAATTTCACAGAGATACCCAGTGCAGCCGCTTTTGATGCTAATAGCATGCTAGACGATGAGCCCACCCAGCCTAGCGTTTTCAGACAGGAGAGAGAAGAACCAGAGAAGATCAAACTGTGGAGAGAAGAACAAAAGAAGAGACTAGAAGAGAAAGGTATAATTTAAAGAAAAAACAGTCTAGACCATGGCAAGGCAAATAAGATTACAAAATTACACAGCAGTGGAGTAACCCACATTGGGGCCCCGGTTGGATATAAGCATCCGGTACAGCTGGATAGGGTTTCAGGTTTTTAATCCAGCTGGTGGTGATAATTTTGTAATTCTAAAAATTTAAGTAATAAATTCTTAGTGCTTACTTAATATGATTATTAAGTAATTAATTGAGTAATGAATCAAGTGATATAATGTAATTTTATTGGTATCATGTATATCACATATTACATAATATCTCAATTCTCTCAATTTACAATGAGGGGTTGTGCTTTTGTACACATTGTCTCTACAATTAATTCAGATGCAGAAGAAGAGAAGAAAAAAGAAGAAATGTTGAAAATAGCCAAGAAGGAGCTAGAGGACTGGTACAAGACCCACGAGGA
This sequence comes from Dalla quadristriga, assembly GCA_018245335.1. Classification (NCBI taxonomy): domain Eukaryota; kingdom Metazoa; phylum Arthropoda; class Insecta; order Lepidoptera; family Hesperiidae; genus Dalla; species Dalla quadristriga. The sequence continues at coordinate 7,787 of DWLO01002168.1, read as the reverse complement.
GCAGATAGCTAAGACCAAAGCTGCTAACAGGTAAAAATAAACTTGTTAATCCAAATGTTATGCAATCAAAATATGCTCAGTGAAACTATGTCTATAAACTATGATTAATTGTTTGAAATATTTTATGTGTTGTTAGATTTTTGCTATCTGTTTGTACATTTTCAATATTTTGAATTAACACACATAATTTTGAATTGCATGGCGGTTTTTCGGTGGAAAGGTGTGGTTACAGTTATGTCAGAGGCCTCCTCAGTCCTCAGGGGTAGCAACACATCTGTAACATGCTTCAAATAGGACAATTAATAATGCTTACATATATTTATGAACAGGGCTAACTTACACTAAGGATCCTATATCCTACTTCCACAATCCCATTAGTAATGAATAATCCTATTAACACTTAATACTAACTCTCACAGTCCTATTCGAGGTTTGTCACGAATGTCCATGGGTTGCGGTGGTTGGGGGGACTGCAAGGTCGTTTGCTATTCACATTACATTAAAAAAAAATGAATTGCATGTTAGTAAACATCCCTTGACATTTAATGCCCACTTCTCAATTATTTTTTTTTAAACGTTTACATTCCCGCACTATGATTCCCTGTGTTGTGGGTGGCGGACACAGAAAACAACAAAATGTTACGCCCAAGACTCGACTACAAACATTTATCTGCCAAATAAATGTCTGCCCCGGCCGGGGATCGAACCCTCGTTAGTCAGGGTCACTGACCTATGCGGCACCGAGTCGTCAAATTGATGGATATTTGTTGTAAATATTAAAAATAAAAAATATTGTTGAAATGCAATTTATTTTATTGTAGTTTGTAGGATTTATATTTGTGTTATAGGTACCAACAATCGATATTTAATTTTGCTGTTGTGTTGTGCACTGTCCACTACCCTACGCCTAATATACTTATCTGCAAAAGTAGTTAGTTCTTGTGGTGGCTGTAGTAAGTAGTTAGTTCTAAGCATGCTGAATATATGCCTGGCTGCATACTAATGTAACTGTATTTTCTTTTCATTGCTGTCAGGGAGTCTGCTAAGTGAGTACTGGACAAATATTTTAAAGTTTCAGGGTCTACTAATATTAATTTTGTTTTAATGGTGGCGGTATAAGGTGTTTGAACAGGTTTGTTTTTCATTAATTTTATAATTAATACATCAAAAGAAAGTCAATGAGTTCAAAGTTATTTGAGCAACATACTGTTACTAATGAGTAGGTAGGCGTGGATTCTAAGTATTCTAACAGGGTTACTGAATTTGTTAGTGTAATCATTTTGTACTTACATCACTGCTGAGTGAAATTATTCTTTACATGAAGAATTCACCTATGTATTTTGTTTCATCTTATTCCTCATTGAACTCCCTACTTGAAGGTTGGATAATTAACTGCCATTGTGATACTGTAACTAACTTACGTTATTGAAATAATATTCACTACTGACCTCATGGTTCATGATTGCCTGTTAACTTGGATTCGTGCAAAATCAAGAGATCATCTTGAGAGATTCTTTTCACTCACCTGTGCGTCATATTATCACCCCGCTCCGGAATACCTGTGAACCTTACTCCTCCACATCATTAAAACTATTTCGGTACATAGGAACGCGGAGCGAGCGCTTGCGCGGGGCTGCGAGGGCGCCCCGGAGGACGGCAACGAGTGGGCGCGCGTGTCTGAACTGTGCGACTTCGGCCCGCGCCGCGGCCGCGATGTGGCGCGCCTGCGCTCCATCGTGCTGCAGCTCAAGCAGGCGGGCGTGCGCCCCAAGCACCCTCCCAGGGCTACGACTAAAGTGTGAGTGCCAACACTTCATTCCATAGGCGTGCCTTAGACAGTCATGCAAACCATTACTCTTGAATTACAAATGCTCGACAGAATGATAACCTACAACAGAGACATTAGACGCTCATTCTGATTGATGGCAGTTTCTAGCAATATTTTGTAGGGAGCAGACATGTTACTATTAGACATCAGACTATGTAGTCATTGACTAGTGATAAAATGGTATTATTATTGTGATTTAGAGCAAAAAACATTTCGAAAAGAAATTTCTAAACCCACTTCAACTTATTAGCCGATATACGGAACTCAGAAAAAGGTAACGACTGCAAATTATTTCCTTCAACTCAGAAATCATGACTGGTTGCATGACAAATACATCATTTCCATCACTCAACTTCACGCAAAACCTCAGTCAGAGCAGTGACTATGGTAAAATTGACAACAAAACCTAACGTCTCCTTTTAATTAACATCATCTAACCAATGGGTTAGTAATGCTGTGCCGGACGAAACATTGGCAAAATTCTGGTCAGACTACACATTGGAAAACTCTGACGCAAGTGTCTTAATTGAATTTTTATCAATTTATACTAATCATTTTGCAATCCTGCATAAAGAGGTTATTCAGCTATGCCAAAGTTACACACACAAACAAATAGCTCACCTGGATATGCCGTGAGAAATATGTACCAATGCTTTGCTATTCTTGTCATAATTACATCTTGACAGAAGATTTTAAATCCTTCATGTACTGGTCAGGTGAAAAATAAAAATCATGAGCATAACGTTAAATATCAATAAAGTTTAATCACATTTGTGTAGGCTTAAATAAATGTGTGACTGTTACTTATAATAAATCACAATAATTTCTTGTATCATTTGTCCACAGAGCTTGAAAACTTGGAAGTCAGCGACAGAATTCATTTATATGCCTAAAATACTGTATCTGTTAGTACATCAGTCTCAGAAATCACATTATTTGTAACTAATTAATCTTATTATATTAAATGTTATTCATTCATGGCTTCATACATGTTATGCAAATGTATTAGAATGGTTATTTAAATATAACATCAATATTTTCTGCATAAAACTTATTATAATTAAATTATTTAATAAGAAATAGCCATTTTTGTAACTCATAGAATAATATTTAACAGTTAAAAGTGATTGTTAAAACTATTTCAATGGTACAGTGATATTATTTGGCAAGACGACCCGATGTTTAGATCCTTATTATAAAGTTGCAATTAAAGTGTAAAATTATAGCTTTCAGAACTGTTATTTATTGAAATAATTATTTTTATGGTTCACTCGCCTAGTATGAGTAAACCCAATCTTTTTATTTGGTCATAGTATTAATAAATATCATTCCAAAAAGAATCAGGCCTTTTTTATTACCTCAGTTTAAATATACAAAATAACCCTTTATAGGCGATAGAAATTAAAACCATGAAATTAAATATGTAGGCAGTTGCCTACACCCTTATAGCTTTAAATCTTTCGCTAAATCAATATACTTCCTTTTGTATATTTTTTCAACGAGCTGTAGAAGTAGGTACATTAGACTTATGACAAGTAGAAAAGGCCACACACCACATGCAAGGTAACTTCTCAGTTGTTGACCCAAGGGCTTGTTTTTATTTAACAATATTTTATTATAAACTATCTCAGTCCTTCTAGTGATGTCCATCCAATTATACATTTTTCTGACCATCCTATTACACTCATAGGGACACAGCATGTCTCCTTTTTTCAAATCAGTCATGGCTTGTTCAATACCTTTCACAATACAGTTCACATCTGGTTCTGTTAAATAAATCATATTCTCTGGTAAAACCTCAGGTATACCACCGACTTTGGTCGAGACAACTTTTAGCCCACAAGCTGCAGCTTCCACTATTGCCATGCAGTATGCCTCTGTCAATGATGTGTTTAAAAATATATCACCCTTTACCAAAACATCTCGTACTTGGGAATGTTTCAAACTGCCCAGCAGTGAGACACAATGTTGGAACCCCTTCCTTTCTCTCACTTCCTGCAATAGCCACATCTTTGGTCCATCACCACCGATAATAAATCTAAGTCTAGGATATCGAGGACACATCTCAGCTATGACAGCAGCCATCAAGTCTACACCTTTTCTGTACACTAATCTTGACACTATTATTATTGTTACTACATTGGGATCCCTCTGGCTAGGGTCTGGGGTAAAGGTGTGTGCATCTACAGCATTTGGAATCACTGACACCTTGTGAGCCCTTACTTTAGCTCTTAATACAGTATTTTCTTTACCGGTGTGTGATACACAAATACAGTGGTCACATTCACACAGACACATTTGCAAGTATTTGTTTGTGAGAACTGCTGACATGTCTGCAAAGCCAAACAAGCTGTGGTCAGTGAAGACTGTTTTTAAACCCATCAACTTTCCAATAATAGACACTTCGTGTGCTAAAACACTGAATGCAGAATGGCCATGAACAATTTCTATGCACTCCCTTATCAATATGTACCTTACTAAGGCAATATTGCATATCATCGTCGGAAGCGCACATTGCGAGTAGAATACTCTGATCGGTAGATAATAGACCTTAAGTCCATTACTTAGATATCGAACCCCCACTCGCGGGCCGTAGCAGTGCGTTATGATGATAACTTTGTGGCCCCGCTTGATCATACACTGGGATAGATTGTAGATGTGTTCCTCGACTCCTCCTGTATTAGGATAGAAGAAATCCGAAGCCATACATACGGCATGCCTTTTTTTGCTCTTCAAAGGTTCCTAAAACAATGTGATATTCATAAATGGATCGTAATTTCTTTCTTACCTACGATACGGAAGTGTAAAAATATTACCGTCTGAACGTTCATTTTATGAACTTTTTAGGTAAGAATAACATGAGATTGGATCTTGATTTTAACAATACTTTAAATAGATTTCTATCAATTCAAATGGAACGATAGGAAAATGTTTATTATCATACTTTTATCTACGATGTATCTTCCATTTTCATCTTTCAATACGTCACAGTCAACAAACTGTCAATCAGATGTCACAAATTAACATTTACGCTCCATTTCATAAAATTAATAAATATGACTTGCAAATAAAAATCAGTTACCGTATCATCATTTGTAAATTGCAAGCACATTTACAGGTTGTACATGTTGTGTATTAAATATATTGTCCGAATTAAGCGGTAGTTTTAAAAAATTTAAGAAAAGACGATGTATTCTATTTTACTTGTCAGACAGCAAGCCATGTGATTTTGACAGTGACACGTAAATAAGTGAGAATGAGGTTAGAATTTTTATGAATTTATGTTATTTAATTTGCACCCGTGCCTACTGTGCTAAGTTAAATAAATATTTAATTTAGTATCGTCAAACGATCTATAAAAATTAAATCGCACTAAGTTTAATATTAAACAATTGTTCAGTCTGAAGACATGGAAGATGATAAGAAAGCAGAACGTAAAAGAAAAAGATGCGCGGCACGTTTAAAAACTTCGAAAGGCATTAATTGCACAGATGTGCCGGGGCCGGTAAGTAATAATTGTAACAGCAATAATAATAATAATAAACGGTTTCACACTCGCAACACCTTACTAGAATTCCCAGTGTTGCGGTGGACGAATTCACAGAAAACATCACAGTACCCGAAAAGAAACATTTATCTGTAAAATAAAATATTTCTATCACGCCACGAAACCGAGTAACAACAGCTCGTCAGAGTCATAGCCAATGCGACATTAAGTTGGTTGGCAAACTATTATTAAGTAAGGTACTTACCTAAATGATGTCTATTGGAGTATATCTTGCTTACATAAATAGATAAAACTTATATGATTTAACATAGGTAAATGGTTATATGTTAATTTGTCATGTCATTATAACTATTAGTATTATTAGTTACTATTATATTATTAGTATATTCAGAGATATTGGAGCAGAAAGTTATAAGTTATAAACTATTGTAATATTCTAACATTAAGCTTTTGCTTCCTCAGAATATATTACTGTGTAATGTGGGCCAAGCAACAGGACTAGAAAAGCAGACTGTACATAACATACTATCAAACTTAGGAATAAAACTTGTAAAGTTCATAGCGGAGAAGGGAGAATCCCACTCTTTTGTGGTGTTCAGCAACAAAGAAGAGGCACAACTGTTCTATAAGTCACGCAATGGCAAAGCAATACTAGATGATAATGGGACACCAATATACATGAGTTACGTGGAAAATGGTAATGTACTATCAATTGTGCACAATTTCAGTGTAGGTGGCTTTGTAAATATGCATAAAATAACTAATATTACAAATGTGTTTGCTGGTTTGTCCTTCTTTCCCACAGGTACAAAGTAACGGATCAATGTGTTTTTTTGCATAGTTAAAGTTAAGTTAAAGTTAAAGGACTGGAGAGTGAGTTAGGTTCTTGTGGGATAGATGTAGAAATTTTACAGTGGGCAAAGCTGTGTCCAAAGTCTTGTATAGAAAGTCTCAAATAATGTAATCCATCTTGCAGTTTCTGGGCACTGACAGTTGAATACATAGCATTACATCTTTTATCATTTACAGTACCAAGCACAGAGGTAGTATGCCAGTATGAGAACCCCCAGGGGTTGACTTTGCTGGACAACTTTATATGCAAAGAAGAAGAGAGACAATTAATTGAACTATTTGATTGGGTGGATGAGTCCAATCTCAAGAACAGACAAGTCAAACACTATGGTTACGAGTTTAGATACGGTAGTAATGATGTAGATGTAACATCCCCCTTGGAGGAGAAAATACCAGCGCAATGCAATGTGTTGTGGGAGAGACTGAGGGATCGTGGAGTAGAATTTGAGATACCCGATCAGTTAACAGTCAATAAATATGCTCCTGGACAAGGTAAAGGAGACTTTCATACTAACATTAAACGTATATTCAAAAGTATAATTTGTGCTACAGCCAAGTTTTGATAATAGCATTCTTAGTTTGAAGGTCTTAGGAGGTCAAAACTGTTTACGGTTTGCATGGGGAGGTACCATCTCCACACCAATAAAAAAAATTGCAGTTTGATCATAATATGTGAAGCATTTTTGCAGGTATACCATCCCATGTAGATAGGCACAGTCCATTTGGCAACACCATTATGTCTCTCTCTCTGGGTTCTTCGGTGGTGATGGACTGGAGACATCACAGTGGGAAGCATGTCCCTGTGGTGGTACCCCCTAGATCGCTGCTGGTCATGCAATGTGAGGCTCGGTAAGTTATGCTGTATCAAATTGTCATCATCAAATTGATCACCAGTCTTGAATTGACAATGACAGGCTTTGACTTATTTTATTTGGACCAAGGGGAAAGAATGCTTGTTTAATAAAAGTTAAAATCCAATGATGTTACAATTTACAGCGAGGAAATCTTGCCAGCGTCACAGGGGCCCAATATTTAACATTTGTTTTAAAATTTAATTCCAATTGGTTTCTTAATTAATTTTATTTTCTCAAGTGTATTTAATTACCTCATGATGAAATAAAAGTTTTAATGGATTATATTCAGTGTAGTTTAATATGTATTTATTTAAGTACCTTATTCCTAACTAAACTAACCAAACTTAATTTACCATTAATTTATTCACAAATTAATAACAATACATTCTCAGATATGACTGGCAACACGGAATCCAACCACGCACATGGGATCCAGCGATTGAAATGAGGGAAACACCCGAGCCAATCAGAGTGATAACGCATGAGCGAATTCCCAGAGGGACTCGAATCTCTCTAACGTTTAGGAAGACAAGGGTGGGAGCCTGCGACTGTGCATTCAAAGTGCTGTGTGACAGCAGTGTAAAGTCCAGGGACCTAGAAGATGGCATTGCAACGGGTTTAGAGGAGTTGCATGTTCATCAGGTAAGAAATGTTGCTATCCCTGAGCGTTGAGATGCTCGCCTCTTGTATAAGTGTAACAGGCATCCACACCTTTCCGACGAACCTTTCCGCCGGAAACACAATT
>DWLO01002167.1:0-13099 GCA_018245335.1 Dalla quadristriga | reverse complement strand
CTCAATAACCCTTTAGCCGAAAGCTCGTTCGTTTTTATTCAACCCCCAAAAAGTTCTGTACTGAAAAGTCAAATTGTATGCATGTGAAACTACGGAAATCTAAAAATGAGTTTGCAATTCACTAAAGTTGATAGGATTGTAAGATCAAAACATAAAATTTTAGAAACCCCTTATAATTACTTAGTTAAAGCCACCTATAACTGCAATGACTACAAAATCACGAAGTACGCTAGTTTAGCTAAACAGGTTGATCATTTGCGCAACCGGAATGCAAGCAGTGCCTAATGTAATGCAATTCGACTGTGAGTATTGGGCGCTGGTACAGAACTAAATTCCTAACGGGCATTTAGCTGGCTACATCTCGCTTTGGCACTTCTGATATTGATACGACCATAGAGACGTCGTTTACTTAGTCGGAATTTATGCAACATGAATCATCAAACATTTGAATGAGTGAGTTTTCAATTATTTTAAAGGATCACAATGAAAAATGAAAAGGCTTTAAATTTAGCACTCAAAATGAGTCAATCGCTAACCATTTCTATTATATAAAAAGTTAAATAACACGAAGGAACAACTAATTTACTCTATTAAAAACCTAAATATTAATTAGTTGGTATTTGATAATTTTTTGATGAAAATTCATTGAAAAAAATGTTTAAACAGATACAATTCTCGTCAACCTTTTACTTCGAAGCCAAGCCCTAATAAAAAAGGTAATAAATCAATACAAGCCACACTTCTATATCAAATCGAGTGGTCTAACATAACCCGGTGACACATAGGATGCATGCATAGCGGCATCAAATAACCGATGTGAAATGTGAAAATTTCATCAAATTCCGCTTTTTGGTTTCGAAGCCTATTCGCGACAAAAAACGCAGACAGACAGACAAAATTTCTAAAATCAGTTGAAAATGTTTAGGTGTCATATAAATAGCACTATTCCATTTAATTACTGACCTTAATTTTAGCATCGACTCCAATTTTATGTAATGGTAAGATTGAATAAAGTACTCTTTAAAAAGTTCTAAAGGCTGATGGATGTATGGACTCTTTAAAAAGAATATACCCACATATAGAAGTCAATCTAACGTAACGTTACACTCCGAGTACAATAATCTTTAGCTTCCTTGGAGCCTTAATCCAATCGGGTTGAGGCAAGCGTTCTAATCGCAGCAAGCCACGCTCCACCTCCGTCAAATCGAGCGCGCGAACATGACCCGTTATCACAACCGACCTTAGCAACCGGCAGATCACGCAGAATGTACAGATAATACAGTATGTAAGTGTTATTGCAAAAGGTCTCTGGTCCGGCCGGAGAGGTGACCGAATAAATAAATAAAACCCGTCAGATCACGCTCCTCATTTAGAATCACTAAATATGTAAAATACCTTTAAATCAACTACGAGCAATCCTTATTATTATTATAAATGTGAAAATGACATACAAATATCACGCATACCGTGAATTATATCTGCTTAGATAGATCTATCTGTCTATCCATTAGCCCTTAGAGGTCCACTGCTGCACAACGGGCTCCTTAGTTGGCCTTGTTTATTTACATTCGTATTAGAAGGTACTTGGCGCTACAATACCGAAGATCACACAATCCAGTTATAAGTAAGTTAAAGATATATTTAAGCTGCAATAACGACGACTAGTTTATAGGTGGTAGAACCTGTTTATTGTTCGTCCGTGGCGGTACAATCGCCACACCCATTTCAGCCGTGAAATTCTTGTTTTACAACAATTGTGTTTCGGTTGGAAAGATATGGATGGCGCCGGCTACACTTATATAAGAGGTGACCACCTTAGTCCTCAAGGGTAGCATCGCGTCTGCGGGGCCAGTTTCGAACAGGATTATTACTAATCACTACTAACCGGACTATCACTAACACCGACTAACAGGACTGGACAGCACTAACAATCCTTTCTCCACAACACTTGTTATCTTGTTCACATAAAAATAAAAGTTTATTTGTTGTTTTTTTTAAATGCGTAGCATGTAGAAACTTTTTACAAAACGCTTCAAGCTGCAAGTTGTTGGCGCCGAAGATGTGGCCAATTTACTTTGTAGGCCGCCCCTACAGATAATACCCCAAACACACCGGCACAAACTTTCTGAGAATGGGACGTGTATAAACTTGACAATGATCTTGGGAAACAAAATCATGTATACGAGTACAAGACAATTGAAACTTTGCTAACATATTTTTCATCGTGTATTAGGGACGTTATGGAGTGTGTATGTATAATCGTACGTTTATAATGCTATGTTGATGTAACGGAAATAAAGTGGTAGTCTAAAATAAAAATTATCTACTAATACTACTTAATTATTATTTTGAATTACTTTTTTGTTCTATCCATATCTTCGATTCATTCAAAATAAATATCCATTAGCCATCCATACGTGCTCAGTGATCCCGATGAGAAGCACGTCTCATTCGATCAGTTCGATAGCCTTTTACGTGACCTTTACTAGTAACAAAGTCTCTTTAGACAACGTCATCATTTAAATACGTCGGTCGCAAGGTGATCTCAAGGTTACACTATAAATGCACAAGTTAAATTTAGGCTGCCCGTCTCAGCTAATGTTTCTGATAGTGAACCTTTTAATCCAACTATGACCCAAGCATTACTAACTGGCACAAGGCATCTCTCGTTATGTATTTCGCTGACTTCATTACCTACTGCATAGTGTCGGATCATTCACCGGTGTTTTACATATTAATATTGTACATGACTCGTCTTGACCTATGTTTGAAACTAATATACCCCTAATATACTGTGACCTTTGTATGAAAAGAATCTTTTTGGAACAAATGTTTTCATGTATCTAAAAGCACGACATCATAGATACCAACTGCAGACATGCAGTTTTACGAGTAAAATTTATATTTTGTTAGGAATAAATCTCGATTACTGAATGTTCGTTGGATATTGTTGTTTTTAGATGATTGTGTTCCATGAATTCGCGTCGGAAACTAAGCATATTGTCGCTTACGACTTTGCCGCTGTGCCCGCAACATATTTCACTACATAAATCATAACTTTATTTCCTCTCGCTCACTGGTTGCCGGCTGGAGAAGCGAGGTGTCTTTGAACCGGCTTTAAGAGTTCCGTGGCTTTCCACAACAAAGGATTGCGATATTAAATTAGGTGTAGATGGAAGACGGGACGTAGATAATATTTATAAGTGTACAATTTAATTTATCCAGACTACAAATTGCATTTTTTAAAACTCCCGCGACGGTTTTCGCTGTTAGTGTTTCATAATTATTCTACAACTAGCTGTTTACCACAGCTTATGTAAAATTAGTTTTTTGGTCGATTAATATTTTGTTTTATGTAATTCTTCAGATCAGCAACCCATAGCGTGTGTAACAATAAAAACAGCAGTATCAATCAACAGAGTTCAAAACCAGTGTTGTTGTGTAAAGTTAACTATATTACCCTAAATTATTTAACAGGAACGCATTACCAGATTAAAAGGTATCTAATGTGTTAAGCAAGAACACAGTCTACCTGTATGCCACCCTGCTGCCGAATTGCGACTGGTATCGGTTTCATTTGATCTTTCGTGCAAATTTGCACGATAAAATCGCATGAATGCGATACCAATCGCATCCATTTGCGTTACGTAATTAACCTGATGTATGCTAGTTACATGCAAATCACAAACTCCTCACAAAGCAAAATGATTATGTCAGCCTTAATTTGTAACTTAATGTTGGTCAATTGTTTACGATTTACCGCAGGGCTATGAGCGCCACACACTGACGTGCTACTGTAGATTTAGAACCAGGGCGTTACCATGCAGCTCTACTAATATCTCTCTAATATATCTAATATCTGAGACAGCGTAAGCGTAATTCGTTTATTTTTATCGTGACCATGCATTATTGTTAACATTACCTACAGTTGCTACATTGTACGCGATATGATCATAATGATGTGGTAAAATACGCTGTCTCAGACGGTTCAATGGTGCTTCCTGCAGCTCCACTGTTTCCCCTGTTTCCTTTAATATCAAAGACAGCGTAAGCGTAACTCGTTTATTATTATCGTGACCATGCATTACTGTTAACATTTCCAACAGTTGCTACATTGTACGCGATACAAATATGATCATAATGATGTGGTAAAACACGCTGTCTCAGACGGTTCAACGGTGCTTCCTGCCAATTAGCGTGCAAGCAGCGCCCCAAACAAAAGGAGTTGAAGGCTCATGAATTTATTGTTAGGTTACTGGCTTAAGTTATTTAAGTGTTCGCGGAACGGACGTTATTCACGTGCGAGACGCGGCGCAGAATGCAGCTTCCTGCGACAATTTATCATGAATCTTTAATTAAACTTAAGCAGTGACTGCTCAGACTCATTGTGTCTTGCAATATGCCCGCTTTATTGACTGTTTTGTTAGTCACCGGTATTCGCTAACGCTTTATGAAATTACGTGAGTTATGCTCCCTCTTTGCAATTTTCTTCTATTACTTCTAGTACAAAGTTTTCATAATTATTTTTATGTCATATATTTTTGAATTAATTTATGTTATGGTCATCGCGACTTCATAACGTCACATTGACTTATTTGTTAATAATAATAAAAGTTAAATTTAATCAAAATTTCACTTTATTAATTATTAGATTTCTTTGACTGTCCTGTATGTTAGTGAATGGGTCGCTGGTATCGTATAAAACAGGAAACTACCTCGCAGAAATATGCTACGTTTTATGTAATCTGTAGTAGTATGTATGTTAATAGTAATAAATAAAGTATGAAATTACCCAATTACGTTAAATAACAAGATAAAATGAATGTCTCAAACTTTTTTAACTTTAACTACAACAACTTAATAAATCTGAACATCAGTCATGTATAATATGTATATCATATCAATATCATCATTATTGAAGTTGAAAATAAATAACTAAGAAGTAGGAAATAGAGTTTTCAAACAAAAAAAAAGCAAACTCCATATAATATCATTTTATATACTTGTATTTGTGTCCTCTATTTACAATAATATCAACAAGTTTCACTACAATTGATATACGTACAATTCACAAGTTAATAGTACAAGTTTAACAGTATTATTTGTTTCTAGAAGTACATTTCTTGAGAGCGTCGGATGCTAATTTGATAAGAAAATTATTGGAACTTGAACTATATACAAAATTATTATTTCAATGCGAACATTTTTTAATGGAATTTTACCCTTATAGTGTGGAATTAAATGAAATGCATAAATATAAACACAAAACGTTTTAAAGAAATTCCATAATAAGCGATTATCTGAAGGGATTTTCCATGTAATGAAACCGGTATTTTGGGGTCAATTCTAAACACAGATTATGTTTTATCAAGCAAAGAATTCTACTTCATTAATATCAACGATTTTAAGTATCCGATATCAATTTATATTAATTGAAATTGATGAATATAATATATATTAATGTAATCAAAACAATATGAATACACATTCATACACAGTTTTGAACGTAAAAGGTTACATCTATAATGTATCTACATTTTAATGTTAAGCTAATACGAGTATGTAACATATCAGGAAATCCTCAGAAAACAGAACGGATTATCTTTTGCCAAACATTTAGACATTCTCTGCGTTTTTCATTTCATAATTTATAACTAAAAAATATTTTTTTATTTCTGAAGTCAAAATTAGATATATTTTACATTCATGTAAATTTGCTTTAAATTAAAAAGGAATTGTGTATATAATTAACCGTTATAATTTACAAGTAAATAGGTTCACGTTATTTAAACATTTAACATATGATTATAATATTTGCTAATACACATAAATTTATCTAAATCTTGGACTAAATATTTTACAAACTATCACAACAATGCATACATGAAATACTTCTTTTCTTCTTTTCTTACACTTTTTACAACAAGTACGCAAGGAAAACGCATCGGGTAAAAACTATTCTTCAGCCAATCATCATCATCCTAAACGCGACATTAAAAGGCACTAGTTATTATAAACAATGTATTTTGATACGTTTCAAAAGTCGTTGTATTTTGACAATTCAACTAAGCCCCATTTATATTATAACATAGTTTACGTATAACAACAAATTACTTCATAGGACAACAGTGGTCCGACAACATTTTAACTATAGGTAGACAGATATCTACGACGTAGTTGTACGAAGTAAATTGTACACGTACAATACAATACAAATATCAAACGAACACAACTACATGGTCGAACTATGTATACATACTTACGTAGAGTCATAGGTATGCGCGCGAAGTGTAGCTAAAGTTTGCAACTAAAAAAGAAATAAGCTTAGTCGATATCTTCAACACTTAATTATTGTATCTACAATAATAAAATTCGTTTGGTTCATCATCGGCAGATAAGACTCTCTTCCCTGGCGGCGCACGCGCCGTGCGGTGGTGCCAGAAACAGCTTTCCGTTTGCACAGGCGCACAGTTGGTAAATGTTCTGATGATGCGGGTCGTGGGTGTGCGGCGTTGACGGTGGTAGTGGGAGCGCTGATTTAAGCTTTGGCATGTATATGCTGGGTGCGTCTAAACGTATCTGTAACGATGAAAATTTTTTTTGGTTTTAAAGTCATTAATTGCTAGTCTTAGAGACAAAAAATAATAGTGTTGTGCGTGTCTGTGTGTATCTGTGTGTTGTAGTGTTGTGTGTGGTCATTAGTGTGTATGTGTGTATGTTTGTGTGTGTGTGTGTACTTTATTGTAAAATTTTGGACATGAAATGCAGAAGACATGGTAGACAAGCGAAATATAAAACGGGAGAGAATGAGTTCGGAGCCGTCCGAATTCAAACTGCTTTCGGCCGCGCTTGCTTTATTCTTAAATGTCAGAGGCCTCGTATGAAACTAGGCACACGTGTCGCTTACCGCGCCGGCGACGGAGCGGAGGCGGAAGGTGGTGAGACAGCTCGCGGTGATGTCCCCCGCGCGCGACTCGAGCGCGATACTCTGAGCGGCATGCATTTCTAATGAGCGCGTCGGAGATTCCAAACTGCAAATATTATTCCATCTTATTGTTACGGTTTTTTTAACATAAAGTAAAAAATATAAAATAACATTTATGTTTGTGTTTCATCAATTGGTAAACCGCTACACCCATTTCTGACACGAAGTTATGGTCTTTCAACAATTGTGTTGTGGTCAGCGGCGAATAGGACAAATACTTATTATTACTAACTGTGATTACTTATATTTACTAACAGTCCTAGTTCCCAAAGTCCAATTACTGACGAATACTAACCAGTTATTATTCCTATTAACTGGGCTTAAGAATTTATTTCTCAACAGTATAACAATAGAATTCACTTACACAGAAATAACAATTTGAAAAGTACGTAATTATTATACAAAATGAGGGTAGTCATAGTACCAACAGGAATAATTAACTAATAGTCCCTCGTACAGTCCTATTCGAGGTTTGTTTCGGATGTCCATGGGCGTCAGGGGTTTGGTGGAAGTGCAGGCCCGTTTGCTATCTTTATGTTATAATTTAAAAATATTTATATGTGTTTTATGTTCAAACATAAAACAAAACGAGTAAAATCATCTTGATTAGGAATAAAGTTTATTAAGTATTCGATTTATGGTATTTTGTATTCAATTATTTATTTAATGTATTGTAATTCGGTGTTAATTAGTGTAAGTGGTTCAAATACCGGTCCAACAAGGGAAGCGAAAAAGTGAATAACATTGGATAGTGTCAAGAATGTCACTCATTTATTTTAATAACTAACTGAATTCAAGGCAATAGTTTATAAAAACGTATGCCTTTTTTCAAAATTTTAAAATGTATAAATCACTTTTCTTGTCTTCTGAGTATTTCCGCAAAGTCGCATCTCTTTACAGTGTGCTGAACTTAAGAGCTAAAGATGTACCTACATAATGCTCACTACAGGTACATATGTTGCACGTCATGTATCATTATTATCCACAGTCGTCTGTTGTGTTCACTGCCTGTCTGTAATGATGCCCTTTTTGCTCGTTATTATCACCGTACTCGCTATTTCTATCAAGGTAGTACGGGCGATGGATGGCAATGGTTGAATAATCTCGAATCTTTTAGTTTTCTTGTTTTGTTTTTCAGAAATGGGAATCACTTCACTACACCGAATGAACACTAATTTACTATCACAATGGAATGGAATCGTCTTACCACTTAATAAAATTGGAGTGTCTGTCTGTGATGTTGTAATTAAGGTAAATAATAAAATGGAATTTGCTATTTATATGAAACCTAAACATAATCAATCATTTTTAGAATCTTTGTCTGTATGCGTTTTTTGTCGCGAATAGGCTCCGAAACCTCCAAACGGATTTTGATGAAATTTTCAGGGATTGTAGAGGGTATACTAACTTACTCCATAGTTTTATCTCAAACGGTTTTGTAGTTATAGACCATAGCGTCTACCTTTCACCGTTCAAAATGTTCTGTGTTTCGAGATTTCATGCTGGCGAAGTCGCGAGCTCTCCCTAGTAATTAATAATTGTGTTACTTACACTAGTTGCTTTGACGGCGGTGCTCTCACAAGTGGTGTTTGTACAGCGGAATGGAAGGTGGCGCCAGCTGGACTGGCCACCACTAGATTTTCTGCGCCCATTGTGACAGCATCTTCAGAAGCTCCCAGTATTAGAACCCCACGGGCGTCTCTCACTTCTAACCGTGCTACGTTTAATTCTAAACGATCGTGACCTGAATAATAATTTAAATCATTTAAATTACTTTTAAACAGATAAAAATGTACACGCTCACACTACCGTGCTAGTATTCCCTGTATTGAGGGGCATGGATGCACAAAGTAGATATCACAAATGACGCAAGACCCCCGATCAAAAATATATGATAAAAAAAAAAACATACAATAAATTCCTAGCCATGTGACATGATTTTAACTTTTAAAAATTATAAAAGATTAAAAAGCGAACGTCGATTTAACTACTTACACTTATTTCTAACTAGAAAATATACGAAAATCTTTTACAGAAAAGTAAGTTAACAAACAAACGGCGAACATCGCAATGAAATTTGTTCAGAGGATTTTAAGATTATCCCGGAAAACAAACGCCTACAAATACGCTAGGAAATTCACTGCTACACTGTTGCTCTGGTAAGCAATACTTATACAAACAAAATTGAAGCAAAGGAGAAGACATTTGTTCAAAATATACTTTAATTATTATTACCTAAAAATAATCTGCTCCGTAGTAAGCCATGGTAGTCCCGAGTTAAAACGGTGAAGTTTCTTGATGACTCAATGGAAATGGGCTGTCCTCGCCGGGACTTGATGCTGGAGGCGAATAGTGAGTCTAACATCAGAGCCTGGCCTAGAAGCTGCAGTCCACCCGGAACAATACGTAGCTGCCCCATCCCTTCCTAAAAAACACATTTTTTAACACGCCTTCTCTATACTACATAATCTAAAACTATAAATTGTAGGTGTCATTGAAAATATTAGTAAAAAAGGGATTGTAGAGATTAAGACCAAGTAACAAAATGCATTTCGACAGTTTTCAACTGTATGCGAAATCGCCGCTTCATTTCTGTAAGTGTTCAATAGGCTGTGGCCAAACTTGAACAAGAAGGCAGTTTTGTTAGAGACGACCGTCCATGAGCAGTATTGGCAACAATACATTACTAGCCCACAGTCAGCGCGGACCACCTCACTCATCTGGTGGTGGTATACCCACGTTCTAACCCTCACCTCAAAAGAGATCATAGAACGTAGGGGAGACCTACCTCGCAGTGTTATAAGCCTTCAACACACATGGGCTGTTGCTCTTTTCGAGTATTATGTCAATTAACTTATTGAAATAATATATACAATGACCCTTTCGAATATAAAAGTAAGAAAATTCTAACCGAATTAAAATCCAATACTTTCAGAACCCAAAGCGTGAGTGCCAGATTGATGATCATCATAAACATAAGCGCCATCACCAGAATGTAGAGACATTTCTTCCGCCAGCCGTAAATACCAACTTTGAATTGGCTATTATAACTGTTCCTGATCGAGTCCGCCTTTATATCCCGACTCGCATTGTTGTTTAGAATTGGCTCCGGAGTGATTTTGTCAGCGTATGGTATCCTGAAAAAAATATCACTTTAAGCACATTACTCCAGCGATTGAGTTTATTCGACTTTTATTTCTCAAACCATTTTTCGCAGTTATTTACTGCAAAAACTTCCAGATCCATTACGTAAGTATTTGCTGTACCTACTGATTCAGTACCGATTCTTTATTTGAACAATCCCAGATAGTTGTTGGTGTTACCCAGATCTTCTTGCATAGTTAAGTGTGACAAATTTTTAAAAAATAAAGGAAAAATATTATTTTCGGCACATTTAAACCGTTTGTTTAAAATATTCGGATTTTTCAAATACATATTTTTATCGCCAAAATAAAAATGGTAAGTGCTGTTTTTATGGAGAAATCTATCAAATAAGAGAAAAAAAAAACAAGGTTTAGCGAGTCCTTTCTGACTTAGTACATTGGTTTGTGTATTAGGTTACTTCTACGTACTCGTAACATTAAATTACATTGAATTTAAACCGCAGTGAGTGAGTTAAATGGTAATTAAACTTTAAGCCTCGTTAATTTGCAAAATAGTGTGGATTTAGTAACCATGCAATTTCACAATATTCCAAATGTTGTCCATTTATCCACCAATTCAAAATTCATTATAATATAAAACAACATTGAACTTTCGTGATTCAAATTTGTTATAATAATTTATTTAGAGGCTTGCAGAGACTCAAAAAGAATTGTCTATGGATTTTCCTACAATCTCACAAATCCATGTTAAGGCATGGCTAGGGGAGCTTTTTTTATAATGATTTTTATAAATAGAAATCCAAAAGAATCCAAAGAAGGACATGAAAAAGGATTGAAGGCAAAATACTTGGCCTATAGCATTATTCTAATATAGTCTTAGTACAGTGAAATTTTTCGCTACAACGACGTGCGCTTATACCGAAAGCGTTGTTTGAAACACATTTCACTTACATAAATCATAACTTTATTTCCTCTAGCCCTACGGATCGTACCAAATCCAGCTTTATGTCGCACACAAGTGTATTGTATCCATCTTATAGAGATATTATTATTCAAATGTATTTACGATCGCCAAAACTACGTCTTATATTTTTACGAGTGTTTGGTACATTGTTAGGATTTCCGGTTTTTCTCAACATCTTGTATTTTCCGTATTCTTTTATCCACTATTGTGCTACGGATTGTTCTTTTCTTGAGTTTTTCACTGAAATGTTCTTTATATTTTCCATAGAGTCATTGCATTTGAATGACGTAAATGATTTTTTTAATTCGCACTGTGTTACAAAGACGTTTGACTGTACACTTTCTACGCCCGAAGTTTGGGATCAAATTCAAGGTTTTAGAATTATCATTATACATAGGCTTGGAAAATATTGTGCTGCATGTGTGATCTCCATAACATTCCCAAAGGTGTCTGAAATGATGCTGCAGACAGGCCTCACCGTGCACCGCGGCGGAGTGCAATTGAACCGAATGCAATTTTGTATTGAGTACTGCGCGACTTGTCCATAAAGCAGTATATGAACACTCGTTATGCCACCCTTTCCATCAACCAGTCCAACCAGTGTCCAACAATAGGACGATGGGCCGAGTTCACCTAGATTAATTTTTAAACTATTAACTGAAGATTTTGTTACACCTTTACATATAAACAGTCAACAATAAAGAGAACTGTCTATCTGTCTATCTATTCTGCACGGATATTTCCACAGTATTTGTGGAATTTAAGTACTATTAAGTATAATATAGGTACAGATAAAGTAGTATCTTGTGGTCATAAAATAGCCGGCCTACTACATTATGCACGTACACTGAAACGTAGTAAAGTTGTATTCATGCAGCTTTGTTTTTTACATTTGGAATTTACTTTTGCAGGTCGGCCAGCGCTCGCCGGCTACTAGCGGTCCCGTGCGTATTAACGACAGTAAAATGCTACGTTTTACTTCGAAAACTGCACTTTTATATTTACGTACCGGTTCACTTTCTGTGAAATCACAACTTAATGTTGGTGCTTTACATATTGTGTTCTTCTAAAACGGGTAAAAGATACAGTAAAATGTTGTACTATTATTTTGTTGTTTGATTTATTGGACGATCTTGTTCGTATTTACACATTTCACGAGACATACAGAGAAACGACCATTACCGGCAGTGAGACTAGCCGCCGTCAGAGCGAGGGTCATAAATTTACAAGGATTCGCACGTGACAGCGATGTACACTGAAAAATTCCAACTCGCGGTCTTATAGTGAGATGTGTAAGGACGTTGTTTGGCGCACTTGCATTCAAATGCTCACGTAGTGTCGCAGATACTTGTATCTGTTACCTAAATGATGGCTTGCAATTTGAACGCCGTTGGGCTTAAAAAGACGTTTGCTGTTTGCATGTCATCATCATCACAACCCATCACCGGCTTCTCAGAATGAGAAGAGTTAGGCCATAGTCCACCACGCTGGCGTATAGGTAGACTTTACACGCCTTTGAGAACATTATGAAGAACTCTCAAGCAGGCAGGTATCCTCATGATGTTTTCCGTCGGCTATCATTGCTCGGTTTGCACGTAGTAAAGTAAATGTAGTAACTAAGCCTTTTGATACTTGTACTGCACAACAATGCCGCTGTGTTGTCAAATTGTTACATCTACGCTCTTTCAGATATGTGAATTAGATAAATACGTAATAGTAATAATAACTGTAACAAACTACTACAGAATGAAATAAATGTACAGGCAAGGTAACAAGTTCTAACTTATACTGAGGCTTTGTCTCAGATGTTCAACAACCTGTTTCTTTTTAAATTGATGTAGTTAGTAAAACTAAGCTCAAAATAAATGTGAATTAGGGGTAGTTAGTAGTTTTGGTAGAGATCAACCAGCAGGCTGATTGTGTAACTTGAAAGGGATAGGGATTGCTTTCCCCATCCCTTTCAGATTTTCATTGATGTGATTTTTCATGCAAATTTGAACTTTAAAGACGTCGGATTCGCATTCAAATGTCATTGATTGCGAAGCC
>DWLO01002166.1:0-13103 GCA_018245335.1 Dalla quadristriga | reverse complement strand
TTCAGCCTTAAATGAATTATCGCTAGTTTTCGGCCCCTGTTCCACAATTTTACTACATATGTCACTGGCCTTCGTGAGAATAAAATCATTGTATTTACTCGAAACAGAAAACGGAGATTTATAGTCATCTAAGCTAAACTTTCTTTCATACGTGGAAGTATCCTTTATTTCGGATGACGGCAAAGTAACTGAAGCTTTTGAACTTCCTGAAAAAGAATATCTAGGCCATTCTCCTGTAACTGTCTTTTTATCTTTATCAGAAATATCACTATTTATTGAGACAATGCTAGTTCTCCTTTTAAATTCTTCATCAAATTTTGTATTTGGTCTATCTAAATTTCCTTTGTATTCACACTTGGCTAAAAAACCTTTGTTTTCCCAGCCGTATATATCAGTTCTGTTACCCAAGCTTTCGCTGCTAGGAGTTTTGATATATTTTAAAGAGAAGTCCACATTTCCTGTAAAAGCATTGCGTGACTCAAACGAAAAGGGATCGTCAATCGAAATTGGTCGAGCCCGATGGAAATAACTCTTTTCTGCCATTTCATCTTTTGGTTTTCTTTTTATATAACCGATCAATGAATCCGAAGTCGATTCTTTGAGTAGAGGAGACTCTACTAACTTACTTTCTACTATTTTATCGGACATTATATTACTAGATACGTTTTGTTTTTTGTCACTAAGACTGTCATTATTTCTAAGATCTTCGCTTTTATTGCTAACGTTACTAACATTGGAAGTATTTTGTTTTGTTAATATTCTACTTAATATCTGTGAGTTTTCTTGTATTATTTGCAACGCCCGTTCACTATTTTTACGACCTGATTGTACGATGTGCTCTTTTGGTGAAATCTTTATCTTTGAGTCTTGATCTGTTTGTTTCTCAACTTTCGTTTGTACAATTATTGGACTTATGTCTTTTATTTTACTGGAACTTACGTTACCTGGAATTTTGGGTATTTCCCTTAAAATAGGACTTGGAGATTTATTTTTTGCGAAACTGTGACTTTGAGGTAAGGATGATGCTCTTTCAGCTTCATTGTTCATAATTTTTTCATTATGACTACTTTGCAGTGTCAGTGAATCAGGCTTTTTAGGTAATCGTGAATTTCGTTTAGTTGGTCTCCTGTTTGGAATATCAGCATTATTAGGATCAGTTAACCGCGCTCCGAAAAATTCTGGACTATGTTCAAAATATTTATCAATTTTAAGAGGAATAGGAGGTTCATCTTCACTTACAATAATACTTTCAGAGCCAGGGCTTCTTGGGGGACTTTCATGATCAGAAATATTTTTATCAGATAGATCGATGTCCGGTACAAAATTAGGATACATTGTGAAACTATCAATAATATCAGGTGGCCGGGAATACAGATCAATACGAGACGAATACTCAAACTCATATGTAGCATTAGGACTAACAGCAAAAGGACATGGAGTTATATCTAATGGACTTAAATCCGTAAAGGTCTTTGCTTGTGTTAAGTTATTTGGTCTTTTTGTCTCATGTTTTGGTGTATCTAAATATTTCGGAATGTGAGGATTGGAGTTTACTACAGAATCAGTTCGAAAAGTTGGAGATGAGAGTGATTTAAATGGACTTACTGGTTTTATAAAATTGCTGCTTTCTGTGCTTGCCATTCGATTGTGTTTTATTTTGGTTTCAAACCCGTCAATATATGTACGTAGTGGTTCCCCAGCAGCTGAATCCAAATAGTCTGAAATATCTTTTACAGATTTTTCGGTAGTTGATAACTTGACGTTGCAATCGGGGGATTTTGTAGGTATTGCTACGTTTGCTATTGGTGATCGCAATTTTTTGGCATCTTCTGCAATGGGAGATACATTTTTATTTTTTGGGGCCGGGTTTTTGTTCTTTTTTTCATTATCTGGTAGTTCTGTTTCAGAATCACTTGCTTTCTCATTTTCATCGCAAAGACTAGTATCCGTGCTTGAGGCTGTATGTGAAGAGTACGAAGAACTTTCACTTGAGCTACGAGACCTTATTGAAGCAATCATTTCGTTAGCCTCTAACTCTGATACAATTATACCATCGCCAGTTTCTTCTAAGTCAATTGAAGGTTTTCTAGCAATTTCTAACGCTTTTTCTTTTTTTATATCTTTCCACTTCACGGAATTTCTTCTATTTTGGGACTTCCGAGATTTTTCTTCATCCCAACTTATAGTTTCAAGAGGAGGTTTCATTACTCGTGATTCCAGTTTATCATTACCTTGTTGTTCGTTTGTCTGACGAGAAGGTGGTACCGCACCTGGAGGAGGACCTAGTCTCCTTCCTCTTGAACTTACAATTGCACTTTTCCCTAGCAGTAAATTATTCACAGTAAGTGATGTAGGTGATGTAGGGACACCAACTGAAAAATAAATAAAGATCATATAGATATAGTTAGCAATATAGCTAGAATAGCATATAGATGTGTATGTTGAAACTCCTTTTTCAATTAAATTCGAGAAAAATGGTTCAATAACATCGCTGTTTTTGTTTTGCTTGCTAAACAGTTTTAAACATACCGTATAGGATTCAGTTCAACTAAACTCAACATTTAATAAGTAAGTAGTGTTTGCATATTACATGACAACAATAGCTGTAACTATAATTATTAAATAATTTACCAGCAGCGTGACGAGCGCATGCAGCTGCTAAAATGACGTGTGCTTGTCTTTGTCTTTCACGAAGTCGTGCATATTGCCTTTTCAATGCACCAATATCCAAAGAAAGTCTATCACCAGCCTCTGATCGATCTTGTCGTTGCCGTATAACCTAAATAAAAATAAATAAAAAAGAATAATGATACAAATTATTAATCAAGTCTTAAATTTAAGGAATTACTTTAAAATTGGTACTAATGCGATGAAATAAGTTTAATGTACTAGGCTAAATTTCTCAGGTACTTCTAAGTTTTTACCGTAGCTAGAGCCAATTTATTTCCGTCGTCACTTGAATCTCCTTCATCTTCAGAATAGAATAAGCGTAGTCCTCGTTTCGTCATGGACTGCATCTAAAAAGGAATTTGTACAACTATAAATAATGGAAACATAAGAAAATTAAAGAAAAGTTGTGATTTTTTATTTTTATTTTCATTAAATGTGATTAGAAAACGAGCATGCAGCTCAACCACGTGCCAACCATGGACATTCTGTGACAAACTTCGAATAGCACTGTGCGAGGAACTGTTAGTAAGTTAGTTGGTACTGTTAGTATTAGCTGTTAATAGGAATATTAGTAGGTAAGTATTCGTCAGAACAGGACTTGGGAGTTAGGACTGTTACTATAAGTTCTCCTTGTTAGTAAATATTAGTAGTCATCCAGTATGTTAGTAAATTGTATAAAATGTATGTACGATTACTAAAAAAAACATTTATATAATATGCCTGCTAATAATCGCTTTTTGAACTTTGAATAAGAAGTCGCACAGTTGCCTGTTTACGATAACTATCTTGACGTTTGAAAGGCTGATGTTACGTAGTTTGGTACCAATTACACCAAAGGTAAAAGTAGATATGGTATTAGCGCGCGATAATAGAGGCAGCCACATTCAGAGAGTTGTCGTAATTTACGTTCTTCAAACGCAACTCGTAACAGATAGCTCCGTAATAACTGTCGCATCCATGTATCGCATGTCACAGCGGCACAATTGAAATCCGCGCTGAATGAACATACGTTATGTTTACTTAAATATCATTGATGCAGTATCCAGTCCGACAACAGAGGTTTACATACCGCAGATTGAAGCGGCGGGTGGTAGGAAGGTGGAGCGGTGGGGGGTGCGGGGGGTGTCACCCTGTATCGGTGCAGGTTACGCAGGCGCGGGAGCTCCGGCGCGGAACCAAACGCAACCACTCTAGCAACTAGCGCCTCGCCAGCCTCCCACACCAGGCCGGCACCTCCCCCCATGCAACTGTAGAACTCATCCGCTGAGCGCGCTGATAAGATACGACTGAAAATGGTATAACGTAGTTAAATAGGTACTAATAGTGGCTGCAACCCATAGTGGCCTACTATAAGGCACGGGCCTCTGTTTATAACTGAGGAGACCTGGACTGTACTCCACCACGCTGCTCCAATGCGGATTGGTGGAGGGGTGAGTGGCCAATCCGAGTGTCAGAAGATTTAAGGCCACCCGGAGCCCTCCTAAAAGACTTAGCGACTGCTATGTAACGATAGCAATAAGGTCCAACGGTTTAACGTGCCCTCCGAAGCTCGGAAACGCTACAGAATTTTACTAAGTAATAGTGATGCAGTAATAGTGTCTTGAAAAAGAATATCAGAAACTACGAACTATTAAATTCTGATAATATCCTAAAACAAAACATTGCCAAATATAACACTTACTCTTGCAACATATCCCAAATCGCTAGTGCTGTTAATAGCAGGACCTCGTTGCCGTCCAGGAGAATGAGGTCCCATATCCTCAACAAGCACTCACGAGGCAACCACGTGGCGTACAGAGTAAGAAACCACTGCATCGTGAACACATCTGGCAACGGAGGCTCTATACCTCCACCTGTAAGTTTAAGGATTTGATGTGAATACATTGAAAGTAACAGCAATATCTATATTTATAAAAGCAAAAGGACGCTCATTCACTCACTTTCCCCAAAACGAAATCTCAAATACAACTTAACCTATGAAACTGAAATTTGGCAGGATGGTAAGAGATATATATGTAAGAGACGTCAGCTGAGAATCTTAATTGCAAAATTCAACCCCTAAAGTACGTTTAAATATTATGTTCGTCAATTGAATCTAACTTGTTAAATTATCGCTTACGAACAACGACGCTTTGCCCGTGGCTGCGCCTGCGTAATATTCCCTTTTCTATCTCAGAGGTTCCGTGCATTTTTCCGGGATAAAAATGGCATATGTCGCCTATGTCACTCTCCGGTCCATAAGCTATCTCTATACAAAAAAAACACTTCAATCTGTCACTCTGTTGCAGCGTGAAAGAAGGACAAGCCAACAGATACACTTTCACATTTATAATATTAGTTAGGATGTAAGCAACAGTCCAGTGGATAATTACCGTCAGATATTCTTTGCAAATGGTCCATATGGTGGGCCAAACGAGGAATACGCAACCTGAGCAGGTCTCGAAACGCGGCCATGTCAGCAGACAACCCACGCAGGTCATCCGCAAAGTAACCTTCTGGCAAAACAGCCTCCACTAAGTATATCATAACCTGAAAGTCAAAAAAATCAAATTAAATTCTTCAAAGTTTGAACGCACGTTTACCTAAATTATCCAAAAACACTGATGGAGATGCGAATAAAAAAGTAGGTGTGCTACGTATACATTTAGCTAACAATCTTATAGGTATATTATCGTCGACAGGAAGATTATTGAGCATTAAAATCTTAGGTAACAGTGTGCTACGAAGGTAGCCCAAAAAAAGCTGACATACAAGACATACTCGTACTTCATAAGAAATGCTGAAGCGGAAGAGCTTCAGTATTTGGCTAACGAACATTTATAACATTCAGGTGCTATCCATTACCAGCTCACTGCAAAGCATGGGTCTATCTTTACAACTGAGTGGGCTCGAGCGCACTCCACCTCTCTGCTCCAGTGCGGATCAAATGATAAAAAGGCTTTGGTTTGAATTAACCTCTACAAGGCTATCGCAATATCCCCATGTATTTATCCTAATTTGTATGCTGACCGCGGTCGGCGCGGCTTGATGTGGTCGATCAGGGGCTCCATTTTTTATTCGCACGTTAGAAATTGTATCGTCGCATGCGACTTACGTCATAGTCGATTTCCAAGTCGCATGACGACAGATTGATCATTTGATAAATGACTTTAAAATAGTAAATAATATGTACAAACGAACACTTACAGATACTCTAATGAGATAATGAAAGTAATGACAAATATTTGACGTTTATTCTATCGCTCGCTTCGCCTAACGAAAATCTGAAACCACTCGTTGCAGTCGAGCGATTACAAAATACGGAATTTCAGATGTCAAACGAAAATTACTCGAAATCGAGCGCTTGCCACGAGGCGAGCGATTCAAAAATAGAGCACCAGTTACGACTGGAACTCGTCGCGCGACTAAGAGCGTTTCACCGTCACCTTATCGGAATGTTATGCAAAGAATGTGGCTGGGCCTCTGAAAACAGGCAAATCAATATTAAAACAAATTCCACCAAGGATATTTATATCGAATTACCTTTAACGAATCCGCTTCTGACTTCTCCATTACTTCTAAAATTATAGCAGCTAACATATTAAAACCTTGGCAATATCCTACTTCTTTATTCCATCTGAAATAGAAATGAACAAAACATTTTAGTAGGCACTTACTTTTAATTTTTCCACTAAAGATATATTCGGGGCTAAATGGGGTGGGTTTACTAATAGCTATGTAAAGTAAAGTTCCTTGTGTATTAACATCAAGACCATTTGTTACCAAGCTGCTTTTTAAAATAGATCTAATAAAATTAAATTTACTTTAAAAACAAAATATGGATTTAGAAAACACAATAATTGATTTAGTGAAAAGCTTTTTACGAGTTGCTCGCAAATGGTGTAAAATAGACTTAACGCTTCAATATCACTCACCTGGCGTAAGCTAATAAAACTCTCCTTAGCATTGCTTGATTTTCCCGTCCCTCTGCTCCGCAGAAAAGGGAGCATCCAGTTCGATGTAAGTCCTGAAAAATACATTTATAATTTAAACATTATAAACGGTGTGTGAGGGCGCTGCTAAACAGATGTTTTACTCTCGACTATACGTCAATCATCAGCAGATCACCGACGTTGTAACGGCCTCAGTAACTGTGCCAAGGACTCCTCTCAGAATGTATAGACCATAGTCCAACACGCTGCCAAGTTCTGTAGGTTGGAAAAGTTCAGCCACCTTTGAGAATATTAGCTTAGACGTTGGACATCTGAACAAACTTCATATAGGACCGTACAAGGGAGGCGGTGGGTGGTACCGCCCCGGACGAACTGTATACAGGTTCTAGACTGCTCCTATACTATACATTAGAAATATCATACAGCGAATAAAAATGCTCACTTTAATGATTTGCGCACCCAACTCGGCGTCATCGGGCAGCGCGGTGCCGCGGAAGCATGCGCGCTCTGCGGAGCTCCACTCGATCCCTCTAGCCGTCAGATGTCGCTCTGCCAGATTCAGCCATAGCTATAGGAGCAAACGAACATTTGGAGATCAGCAATTTTCCAAGGAACCCTGGGCCTAGGATGAACATAATATGTTCTCATATATTGTATGAGATATGGCGTTTTCTATTGAGGATACTATTATACCTTATCTGTGGTCATAGTTACTATTTTTAAGAATAGTAATATATGTATTAAATGAGTAACAGCATTGAGAGAAAGGTTAGGACAAAACAGAAGAAAAGGTAATATTAGTAACTGATCGAGAAAATCAAGCCGCCCCGGTCGAGGTCAAACGTTGCATGGGAGGCCACGGCCTAAAACATCCGACACTCGGGTTGGCCACTAACCCCTACACCAATCCTCACTGGAGCAATGTGGTGGAGTACGTTCCATGTCTCCTCATTTGTCAAGAGAGGCGATCCGCAGTGGGTTGCTATTGGGTTAAAACCATATATTATATTTTCTATTTTTTCGTTCACCTTACAAATTACGCAATAAGTAGTAAAACTAACTCATGAGAACAATGTTTATTCACTGGCAAAAATAATATTACATTATATCAGTGTAAAAATAACTGACCTCAAGTTCTTTCGTAGAGCTTTTCATTGCGTCATGTTATGTTACAGCTCATAAGCTCACACTAGGTCAGTGAGAACATTGCTCTTTTATGCAGGCTATAAAAATTTATTCTGAAAGAGTGCTGTACCTAACTAGGTAATTCTGAATGTAACTTACAAATTTGAAATCTAAACTTATTTTAAACATTCATGTTGCTGTATTTCCAATGTCACCTAGTAGTTTGTAAATGGAAATAATGGACAATGTGATATATACGTATAAGGTGGAAAGAGGGATGTTCATTGAAGGATAGTCAGTACGCCTGATAGATTAGGTAAACAATGGACATATGTTTATTTACGCCCTGTTTAAAGATAATCAAAGTGAATTAGCTTTCATTTTGCGATGTTGGTGCGGTGACCTTTCTGCAGAAGTGGTGCGGAACCTTTCCGCGGAAGTTATACAGTACGTACCTTATCCAACGGCAAGGGGTGCACTGCACTACCTTTCTGCGTAAATTGCGCGGTACCTTTCAGCGGAATTGGTGTGGTACCGTTCTGTGGAACGAGTGAAGTACCTTTCTGCGGAAGTGGTGCGGCACGCCGGCGGGCAGGCGCGCGACGAGGCGCATCGCGTGCAACCACTCCGCGTACCCGCCCTCGCCGGGACCCTCGCCGCCGGGGGACACGCCGAACCGCGCGCCGCTCTCGCCACCTGCCGGATTGCAGGAACAATCAAATAAAATGTTGTTATCCCCTGACAAAACATTAGGGATTTGGAATATTTCAAGTAGTCGGTGATAGCCGAGTGGTTAATAAGGAAGCGGTTATAGCCGAGTGTTTAAGGAAGCGGTGACAGCGGAATGGTTAAGATTTTGGCCTTCTCGGGGGTCGGTGGATTGAAGCGCAGGTTTATAATTTTCAGAGTTTCAAACAATTAAATAGCACTTGCTTTAACAGCCAAGGAAAACATCGTGAGAATTCCCCGTAACACTTATTCTCAAAGGTGTGTGATGTCTACCAATCTGTATTTGGCCAACGTGATAGACTTCTCATTCTGAAAAGAGACTCGTGCTCTAAATTGAGCCGATAATTATTTGATGATTCTGTTTATCAACTGTATCGTGTGTAAAAAAGCTGCTACCTTTCAGTAAACAATGTAGGTCTCTAAATTTCTAAATGTAATATCTCTAAAACTTACTAAATGCATGCAAAACAAGTAAGAACAACTTGTGAACGCTGTGCACAATAAATAATTAGCCCTCCTAGTTGTCGGGAAACTCGCGCGGCCATGCGATCAAAAAATATAGAACCCAAAAATATATAGCTGCAATACGTTCTTTTTCCATGTCACTATGAAAGTACCCATCAAGAATATTCTGAGCGTATCTGTGTGCGCGCTATATAAGGTGTACACAATAATTTTAACCATCTCAGTTGCCGATAGAGTCGTCCGTGAAGTTGTTAAAATTGTAGAGCTCAAAAAAATATTGCACCAAAACGGTCCTCTAACACTTATGTACTTATACTATGGGAGTATTAAATACATATATTCTTAGCTTATCTGTGTGTCCACAAATCATTTCTCAACCTGATTTTATCTGTAATCCTGATTCTCTGAGCAATTTAAGAACGTTAGCGACCTCTCAAGCTTAAGTATTTTGCATGACTATCATTTTATATATCCATCAGCCTTTAAAATAAGTTGGCCTTAATAATTCGGCGTCACTCCCCTTGGTCCTGTGCCCTCTGAAGCCAGCGGTGTCCAGCTGTCTTCTTCAGGTGCTCAGTTCAACGGGTCGGAGGGAGATCTGTGCTACTTTTTCCGAGTCATGAAAATTCGAGGACCTTTCTTCCCCGTCGGTTATCAGTCCTTCAAATCATATTTACGTTAAATACCGATAATACTGCCGAATTTAATTAATTGAGTCGTATTAAAATCTTCAAATATCGAATTAATATTGCCTAAACTGGATTATATTCTGGTGCCACTTAAATTTATGGCTTATATCCTAAGGGTGGCTTATATCCCCCTCTGAGTGTTGAAATATTGCAAGATAACTACTATATTCTTTTTAGTTCACGTTACACTACGCGACAATGAGTGTTAGTTATATATATTTTCGCACGAAATTATGACAACCCTTTTTTTCGAATCAGTGAGTTCATTAACCTGTGAATCATTAGGAATTGATCAATGTTATGTTTAGTTAATATACCTGAACATGTATCTAATCTGGCGATATTACAATGAAAGGCTTCTCATTCAGTGCCATGTAATTGCCGATGACCGTCGCTAGGGATTTTTATTGTTTTTCGTACTTACTAATGTAGTAAGATAAAATCTTTGGTAGTTAGATTAGATACTGGACATTCGAAAGTTTAATTGGTAACCAAAACCAACTTACCTATACATACGTCTCATCTGAATACATTAACATGCTTCAAAATTTAATCTGAATCATTTAACATCTGAAAATTTGTATCGTTAGTTTGTAGCGTCTGGACAGAAAATTGTGACGGCACAGAGGCGTTGACGCAGTGACGCTAACCACTGTAATGACTTAAGGCCGATTTTAGTTTAACTCTGGCATTGCAAAGTTAGCGAGGCGGGGCAGCTGGATATTTATAACTCAATATTTTTACAATACGTACGTTATATGTTGGGATTTGGTAGGAACATCTAAATTAGGAGATGTATTAATCAAAGCATTAATAGAACATTAACGATCACAGCATTACTTTCTTACATAATCATCAAAATTGGTTACAAGACAAATCAAATCTCTTGTTCGCTTCTTGCTGCGTGCACTAAGGTATTTATAAGATATCATTTAGTAAATAAATAACGTAATAGTTTGTCTAAAGTCGTAATTGGTTTAACAACAATAATTTTACTCACAGTGATATAATGAAAGTATATATATGAAACTGATGTTATTTACATAGTACCTGTGGTAGCCCTCGAAGAACTGGCTAAGTTCCTGAGGGAATTTAAGAGCGCACTCATCTGTTCTGCATTCGCCACACATTTGAAAGTAAATGCATTCTTCCAACGGCACTATCACAAATTTAATTGTTCGCCTGCTTAATTCGACGCAGGGGCAATGCAGGCAGACCCGTCATTGCCAGTGGGAACTAATGAAACATCCTAATCATCACAAATCGAAGTAATGGTACACTAAAAACAGTCGACGGAACAAAGCGTAGAGCCGAGGTACAATATGACATATCTGCGATACATTTTACACTAGCTTGTCGACCAGCTGACGCGATGTTTACGGGGAAACTCGCGGAACGTAGCGTTGGGGCCGGCCACCCCTGTTACAAATAGCATTGGTATTTAATTCAAATCGATGCCAGGAAAACAGTGAAGATAGAGGCGGATAGGATGCCGAGGCTCGAGTACCGTGGTAGCTACATTTCATTG
Source organism: Dalla quadristriga (assembly GCA_018245335.1). NCBI lineage: Eukaryota > Metazoa > Arthropoda > Insecta > Lepidoptera > Hesperiidae > Dalla > Dalla quadristriga. The sequence goes on along the minus strand of DWLO01002166.1, from coordinate 1,965 downwards.
AGCATGCGCGGTTGCTTTGCTGATATTCCTGTGTGCGTCGCGTATCGATTCGGTTTCCCTGTGTACGTCAGTGTCAGACAGAATTTCAAAAGCGCCTTAGTAGCCTTGTAGCCTTTGATGTGCGTAAGGTTATTTAAAGACTGAATGAAATGGTCGTCTAGCTCTTCTCTATTCATGAATAGCTTAGCGTTTAATCACTGCAGTAGTAAAATAACTATTATACTCGTACAGCATTACAGATATATGATGTGTTGAATGAGCTTTCTTAAATTCAGTTACGAACGCTTAAACGTATCTAAAACGTATGCTGATAAACTAGATGATTCAATTGGAGATGAAATTGGTTGAGTAAAGAATGCATAAAGAAGAAGCTTTACAGAGGCATGCAGCGATGTTTCTATTAATTTAAACAAACTTATATGCCGCAGCAGCACGGTAAAGGCCGCGCAGAGCCTCTTTTGTTGTCTCCGTATTCTGTCCCTTGCTCTCAAACATCTCGCCAGTCGTTCGCCCACAGCTTGTAATCTATTTGTGTATTCATATAATTGTTCACGGAGTTCATCGATATCTACAATAAATAATGTAACTGTAAATACAATTTTAATTAATAATCAGTTACTAAAAATATATGTTTAAGTATAGTTTTATCATTCAAACCTAAACCTTCCAAGTAATTTCGTTCTATAGCATCATTGTGATCTCCACAGTTTGACAATGAGGAAGTTGTAGATGCTGCTTGAGTCGACCTAACATGAAAAAAGAAATAAGTAAACTATCACATACACACATGCATTTTAACGAGAAAGTAATTATATAATTTATCATAGACTCGAAAACAAACAAACAAACATCAATTGGTCGCATAAACGCTTATCCCGACGGGGTACCGCAGCCGAAACTCTACGACCAACAAGCTAAATTAATTAATAATGTGTTATAATTTATTTGCTTAGTTTGCCATTAACTAGCTATTTACTAATCTATAAATTAAATAATTACCCGTGGCTATATTCATTGACGCTGTTATTACTCCAATTCCGCCGATCTGCGTAGAGCTCGTCAAGAAGTTCTTCAACTAATTCATTAACATCCCGTTTCTATTTAAAAAAAATACTTGAATTACCACTGAGGAACATAAGGTGACACAATATTTGGCATGGTTATAGTGGAGGTACTTCTCATATAGATAGATAGATATAGATTTATTTTTCTTTAAAAGTAAATGCAAAAACATTGGAGCACTCAATCATATATAACTCTCTTACTAATATTTTCTTAACTGTGTTATAATGTGAAAACTTATAATTGGCACTATGTATTTACATCCTTTATGGTTATAGATTTTGTAATAAGCTGTAAGTTTTGCTTGAAGTAATAAATAATTAAATAACTTTTTTATACGACTCCAAAGAGTTGGATTTATTTTATACCAGTTGCTGCCCTCGATTTCGTCTGCGTTAAATTTATGATGCTTTCATTCCCTTGAGACCTGTATATTAATTGGGAATTACGAGTAAGTCATGGGTCTCAAACTTCCTATCTTACAAATTCTATGAAGATCAGTTGTTTGGTTTAGCCGTGAAGGCGTATCAAACCAAGAAACAAATATTCGCATTTATAATATTAGTGAGAGTAAGATCAGTATTATAACTTTCATTATGATTATAACGGCAGGCCGAGGAATAAAGCATGTCCGTAATTCATTTTTACGGATTAATATTCTTCTCAGGAGTAGTACCATCCCTACCTGCTTGGAGTTTAGTATTGGAGGAGATGCTGGTATTATCGATTGTCTCCTTTGATATTGTACTTCTGGCATCTTGATTTCTTTGAGTTTCTCTTTAGTTTTCTGTTTTGGTGGGTTCAGCTTAGTGAAATCCAATTCATACCGCACAACTTTTAAGTTAAAAGGCTCCTCGACTATTATTGTTTTCATGATTGACGACCACTACAATAAGTTTTATG
>DWLO01002165.1:0-13104 GCA_018245335.1 Dalla quadristriga | reverse complement strand
GGATTCCCTGTGTTGCGGGTGGCGGACACACACAGAAAACAACACAATTTAACACACCCAAGACCCGAGTACAAACACTTATCTGCCAAATAAATGTCTGCCCCGGCTGGGGATCGAACCCGGGACCCACGGCTCGTCAGTCAGGGTCACTGACTAACGCGCCACCGAGTCGTCCATTCTGGCATATAAAGTCATATCTTTGTTCACTGGTCATATATTTTGGCTACCACGCGGTAAATAGGATGACTGAATGTCACCCAAAAAACATAAATTATCTACTGAATCAAACGATTTGTTTCTTTTTTTTCCCGGTTGAAAAGTTTTAATCTTGTACCTCATCCCCTTTTTCCATAAAACAACAAAAATTATGAAATACTAAATTCTTGCCACTTAATTCTGTGATCATTTATTTTATTATATATTTCGCGCGCTACGACGAGTGCTACGAACAACTGAGGGTAGATTAAAAGGTGCTCTATATTTTATTGTACTTTCAACATTTGTTGGATACCTAACATATAATCACGAAAGTTATAAATTGTTTCCATGTTGTACAAAATCCTTTAACGTAAATATTGTAAAATACTGTGGGAATGTATACGGAACATAACAAATTGTAAAATAAATAACCAAATGATACAAAATTATGGAAAATGTTAACTGTTCAGTCACCATAGTATACTACTACCTCGCAAAAGGAATATAACAAAAAAAAACGAGCAAAAAAGATATGAACACGATTTTAATTAAATTTGAAAACGGGTTTGCTTTCCCGTGGGACCCTATGTTAGATATATTATACCTACATAGTTTCTATAACTACCTGTGCCGCACGATCTACTATAAATAAACAAGAATAATATCTAAATTTGCAATATCTACGCGTACTAAAATTGTATACTTTGTGTGTGTAGTTAGGTGCTTCCTATGGATCCTATGCTCGGTATTTCGCTTTCAATTGAATCCGTAGACAAACAAAGGTCACTGATATAGCTCGCAGCATTAGCAAGCTGAAGTACCAATGGGCAGGCCACTTCGTTCGAAGGACTGATAACCGATGGGGAGTACCTAAAGGTCGTCGAAACGAAACCACGACTCGAAAAAAGGGGCACCGGTCGCCCCCCGACCTGATGAACTGACGACCTGCGGAAGACAGCTGTGGGAAACCGCTAGTTTCAGCGAACACGGGACCGGTCGGAGTGGCGCCAATTAAAAGATACCTATGCACTTCCAAGGGTTGATGGAAAGATGGATTATTTTTGCCAAGTTTTGGTGTTTTTAACACAGCCGATATTCACAAAAAGGGGATTTGTGGCCTACATTTTATACAGGTGAGGGCACATCATAGATTTCCGTCGACAAGAAGAACGACGAGAGCTATTTATAATGAATACATATAAACCCAGACAGTGATAGGTGATCGTGTGTCTGTCACTTTCGATTCAAACACCACAAGCTCACTAACGGTGTTTGCTTATCACGAACACAGCTCCTAATACTTTCACACGGAGTGCTCAAGTAGATAAATCAATAATAATATTAGCAGTGGCACTCGTTACTACACTTCGTTTGGATTGAGACAGTAGTTAATAGGTAGGACCAATAATTTAATATTACTCATTGATTGTATTGGTACTTAAAACAGCTAGGGCTGCTTCTTTACTAAAATATAATTTAAATACACACAGGAAATGTCACGAGAAATATGTTTACATGAAAATGTACGTACGACGGTTGGTATATTGTTTATTTATTAATTAATAATATCACCCAACACGACGTTAATGAACCGCCAAAGAACGCCTTACGGGCTAATATGGCAAACTTAAGTACTTTGAATAAAATCATGTACTTACCTAATTAACAAGCTTGCATAAATAGAGCTTAGGCAACTTTTCAAAATATAATATTTACCGTCATAATTGTAAAGATTCCTCTCCTCCAATAAGGGTGCTGCATAACAAACGACAAAAATAGTGAATGTAACTAGAATGTGAAAAACCATTTTCTTTTATGCAGTGGTGTATGTACAGTACTTATCAGAAAAAGGCAAGCACATACACCAACCACCTTCTACATCACACTGCACGGCGCATCCTTTTTCGAGGCTTTTTATGATTCTTCGTTCATTGGTTAAAACAATAGGACAGATTATCGATCACCTAATTAGATAAATGTGTAATCTAAGACTAATTTGGTTTCGAAATAGAGTGCTTACATATCGCCACTCAAGATATCTACTAGTAAGTACATAAAGAACCCCGCTGAGTTGACATCACAAGACCTCGAATTTAGAGATAAAACGTGTAGGCTAACTACCGTCAAAGGCTCATTTGGTATTCAACAAGTTTTTCGAACATCCTAGGTAGGTGCATGTGAGATCCGCCTACCGTGAATGACAACTCATTACGCACCTAGTGTCTACCCAGTTTGGTTCGTCGTCTTCAGCTTGTTAACTCATCGATACTAAAACTAATAATTTACGTTAGTTAAAAGAAACAATTAATTTAAATTCTTAGACGCGCTCCGACCTCGGCGGTAGGTAACATAAACCATGGTGAGTGCTTCGAGGGACCGCACCACTTGTGCGGGCCTTCTTCATCGTACCGGCGCAGAATGCCGATGCTTTAAGTCAATAACAGTGTGAACAGGATCCTTCAAGGCCAGCAACGCACTTGAGATTACCTAATGTCGTAATTGGCCATGGGCGATATGTTAACCCCGTACAATGTATGCCCATACCCATGTCCAATATCATATCCATGTAGTAGATAACTCTCGTATTATAATAACTGCAGATAACTCAGACCAAAGATTGATCAGTGTCGCTACATACAAAATCCAGCGCACCGCGGATATACCCATTTTGTAAAAGCTTTTAATTCGCTTGCAATGTTCGTAACTTTGTGTGACTCAAATCTTACAAGCTGAATTAGAAACACTTCCTAGGGAATTGAAATTTTACATGTTAGTTCAGTTCCGATGACAATGCATTTTTACGATAAGCATGACCAGATTGTTACGCCCAGAATTGGTAAGTACACGAAATGTATTATAATTTAATAATGAAAGCCCGTTCTAAAGTCTACCATGATCTGGCTGCTGCGCCCAAGGTTGGCTCCATACGAGATATCTCCTCGGCGGTCAACAGCACACACGAAATTTTATATCCGCATTCACTTTTGATAGCCCGTTCGTTGTTTTAAAAGATTATTTTTAAAACTGATTTTTACTATTAATTTATTCATTGCTATGTAATTCACAATCACCTTATCCTTGTTGTTTAAAAAAATATTATTTCCGTAGGTAATGCTTAAGTTAAATAATAGGTAAGTACAAATGAACAAAACAGCAATAATATCCTCCATTTTTTTAAATGAATTTCCGCCATTTCTTTCGAAGTTCTGTAATTCTGTATCTAAGAATTAAAATTCTTAGGGTGGTAGGTATGTACACATAAATAACTTCGTAAAACTGCCGTGTTACTTTATTGCAGTAAACATATTTTACATCATGCAGTTAACTTTTAATACGAGATAAAGAAAATAATTATAAGTTATTAGCATTCCAACACTATTCACGCTATAACTATCTTTTCCATAATACGGAACATTACAGAGTCTTGCAGAACAGTCTGGCAGTCGCAAGACACAAAACGATCGTGGCCGAGACCTCAGGAACTTACACAACAAACTTTGCCCGATTTCTGGCGCTCAGTCTGTCCATCGGTCTGTCAGAAGCCTCTAGCACATAAGCCAAATGCGATAAGGCCACGCTTAGTAAATGCACTCATTACTGCTACCGGGACACCGTAACGAAAAAAATATTAAATTATTCAATATTCCGCAATGAACATCGCCATTGTCGTGGTGACGGTATGTCGTAAGTTAAGGGAACAATTAAGTCCTAAGCAACCTATACGAATATGTTAAATCGACCCTAAATTGTCTGTCCTACGGACGACATTCGAGTACCAATTTTTATTGTACTTTCCAATCAGCGATTTTGTTGGATAGTGTGAGTTTTACTTTCAGATTGCGTCATGAATGTGTGAATCGTAAGCCCAAAAACTGCGCTATTTTGTTTGAATAAATGCTTCCATGTTTTACCGTTCGCTGCTCAATTGGCATGTCAGTAAATTCGAATATGTTCCGATTTATCAAGAACGCAAGTTTCGATATAGATTTTATCAATCAGGAAACATGGGGTCCTTCATAAATAAAACAAAATAGCTGTATTGTAAATAACGTGCTATATTTATATTACAAAATAATTACAAAAAAACTTCGACACACAAAAAACTAAACTGTACATGCATGCAATTCAAATACAGTGTAATTATAATTAACTAATTTAACGTAATATACAATAAATTGTAATCTATAAAAATACTCGTGTAAAATATAATAATAAAATTAAACGCAATGTAATGTTTACAAAATAAAATAATAATAATAAAATCCATTTCATTGTAGTATGGCATTTCATTATAACATAATACTGAAACCGCTAATACAATAAACAATTTAAAGTTTCTACTGATACCATGCTAATACGATCGTTACATATATTCACATAAGCAAAATTAAATATTTCTCCTATAAAAGTTAATAGGCAAATTATGAATATAATAAAAAATCGTGTGTATACAAATTTATATGTGGCTCATCACGAGACCTCCAATAAATACTGTCACTAGTATACAAATCATACTATACTGAGTAATTAATTTAGGCAGTCTTTAATGTATTTCATTTAATAACAATACCAAAACAGAGAATTTCACAGTACATTAAGTAAATAAATAAATATTGTATTATAATACCAGATAACAAAAATGGTAACATACCTACAAACTTACCTAGCGATCAAAATTATTATACATACAAATATCAGCACGAATTTCAGTAAAGCATTGTAAACATTCTAAATATTGGTCTAGGTATTTATTGCGTGGAACGCAGTGTTCCATAATAAGAATACACATTAACTGATCGTTGCAAATACATTACTATCATACTGCCGCGGTAGAGACAACCATCGCACGCTAATATTTTAAGTCATTAGATTTTTTTTATGTTACAGAAGCTTTAATAAGCGGATTACAATTTAATACCATAGAACGTTTACAATGTTGGACTTACAGAATTGTAGTGCCCATAGCATTCAGTGGTTGTATTTACCGAGGGGTACTGAAAACAGAGCTAGCCAATACTACACGATACTAATACGCATAAAATCTGTCGCAGCGGCAGATACCGTGGGATTATTAATGCTTACTGCTAACATTCGTCTAATATAATTGTCTACGTATAAAGGACGTCAACCGAGTAGTAAGCGGCACTCTAAATGAGTCGTATCACAATTTGTGCATCGATTCTACCAACAATTAAAAACAATTATTATTGCTATTTCATTCAAGACGTCGTTCGTCTTAAGGCATAACGAATTAAATGCTGAATACCACATGTTATTTTTTTCTATAATTAGTTTAAAAAGTTATTACTTTAATTTTGAGACTATTAAGTAAAGTGAACCTTAATTATGTACCATATCTCGTACGACACCTACGCCTGAGCCCGTATTGAATCTAAAGCTTATAAATAACTACAGAATAGAATGACACAAACTGTGACGCTTATAAATATATAAGTTTAGATCTCAAAAGTACGCTTATCATAAACATTATTGCTTCCTTGCAGGCAGCAATTTATAGGAAAAATATAATTTTTTGATTATCAAAAATAATAACGCATAAAATTTTAATACTTTAAGACGTGCATAAAAGTATTGCGTTAATCAGAATATTCCAACATCAAGTGGACACTGCCGCATAAATTTTCTTTAAAATCGAAATTCTGCTTCAAAATAATGTATAATGCTCATAGTATGAAAGAGAATAAATCCCTAATACATTCACGTATTGCAAAGTCTTTCCAGTCAGATAATCCAGCAATTAATATTTATTAGAGACGATAATCGTTTTAGTTTGTAGTATAATGCGTTAACATTATAATTATATTCCATAAAACTGGCGTTTATGCTAACTAAGAAATATGCAGGCAAAATTCCTCTAACTATATATGTAAGGTTAATACAGTTACTTTTATAAATACCAGTAAGTTGACTAAACGATTTGTGCATATCTTTCTCATGCCCGAAGCGTAGCGTAAAGATATAAAGTTAATGTTGAGATATTTTTGTTACTGTAGATCTAGCTTTTAACACTTACTACCAAGATAGACGGTCAAATACAAAGTGGGACTGAAATGGGACATTTCTTTTTATCTTCTTCATTTGGCACACACACTTTGATATGTATCTGTAGTAATCTGTACGTAGCTGTAGCTAGACTATGAAATATTCTATAGAATTCAAACTTTGGTTGTGTGTACTTCACAATATCGTTATCACCTTTTAAGACTATGGAAGCCCCAAACGACTAGTTGTAAAATTATAATATAAGGCATCGGATTCGACCTAACTGTTGCTCGCGAGTTGAGAAGCAAGAAACTGTCCCATTTCACATGTTAAAATGTAATTAGAATGTCGCCTTAACATTACCTATTATTACGACACATCACCAAGAAAGCGCATGTGTCACGCAGAATCAAAGTTAAATCGTAAGTGGTACTCTTACTATTCGCGAACATTTTTAAGACCTTCCCTAATTCGATGTACTGACGAGTTCTGTATATAGAACTCACGTTACAAGCTACATACTGACACCAATGGCAAATCACAACAGCTAGAAGATCATGGACATAGCTTATTTAACTATACTTAGGCGTCTTTCGTTCACTGTAGTACACTATGCAAGTCACATGCTGATATGTAAAGACGACAGTAAATCGGTTCGAATACTGATAGGGAATATTTGGCTTTAATTTAAAAAATATATTGTATATTCGTTTTACATGAAAAGCTTCCAATTATTAGTTAAGCGAATAAACCACGTGTCGTTCCGTCGATCTGTTACGCGTCGCATTCTCACCGATCACAGTTTACCAATAACACACTAAAATAATTAGGCCTTTTTAGGAAAGATAATCACAATACTTTAACTACGTTACACAATCCCTAATAGATAAACCTCACACACTCGACGAAACGGTCGTCCTCGGCGTTAACTCTTTGGATTCAGGTTACATCTGTAAATAAAATATAAGTTTAAAATCAAGAAACTTTTTATTCATTGTCGTTTGTTGCTCCGTATGAACTGTGATATAATATTTCTGTAAGAATCCTAAAACTCTTGTCCAAATACCGTCCTCAAAAGGCGCCATAGAAAATCATTGCTACAACACGCCGTCCTTTATGCTAAGTGGTGGCCATTTTACCACAGTTAATTTTAAATGTCATAGTTACCTATTTAGTAATTGTAAAATTGTGTAGTAACATTTAATATTACGTATTGTTTAAGTAGTAAGTGTATTGTGTATTCTTTTATCGTTCATAAAAATCTTCTAATTAGATAGATGCTTTAGGTTTAGGAGTAATGAAAAGTGTTACTACAGCTACCACTTCAGCAATGCAATTAACTAGCCTTAGCTGCCCATTGACACCATTAACCCCCTTCCAATGGACTGTTGTGGTCACGGTCAATGCGGGTCACGGTTGTAGAAGTAGTTTATTATTTTATCGATACAATTTAAGTAATGTGAGGAGTAAATTTTCGCTTGCGAACCCGATGTAACACACGTGGGAATAAATGGCCGACGGCAGCCGCTTTCGCTTAATGCTTTTTTGACAAGAGTCAATATAATAATGATAGAAAAATATCCTCAACGCTAGCGAGACACGTGCAGTCGAAGTGAAGTCGATGGCCGCAGTCGAATGATAATACTGGTAAACTGCAGTCATCTGCGTACGAGCCGCTAGTAAATAGTTATTAGATATGTTATGCAAAAATATGAGTTTGCCCGCGGGATGTCCGTTATGGGATGTAAAACTTTTTGTTTTTTTTAGTGGTTATATCCTTTTTCAATAAGTCTGTTTCTCAACACGTCGTCGAGATCAGAATAACTTACACGCAGCATCCGGCAGCGTAGTCCTAGGCGGCGGTCTGCGCGGCGGGTGGCGCGGCGGGCGGCGCGGGCTGCGCGGGCGGCGAGGGAGCGGAGGCGTTGCGCGAGCGGCCGCCGCGCGGCTTGATGCTCTCCGACACCTGCCACATCGCCTCCTCGCTCAGCACGTCGTCGAACTCGTTGAACATCGCCTGGATGCGCTCGTTCTTTTTGAACTTGTACTGCCTGCTAACGACACAATCATGCACCTTTGTGATTAATCAAGCAAGATTTATTTTGTAAACTACTACTCGACTGCTTTGTGTTTATCGTTACCTCGCGTCCCGTTGCCTTGGACCGCTCCCCCGCAAGGAAGCGAAAACTGCAAACTCTAAGCAGTCGAGTAGTAGATGAACCAACTTAGATTACTTCATTATAAACTTGCACTTCTTACTATGAGAAATGCGGAAACAATTGCTGAGATGTGTTATGGGGATGGTTGAAAAACAATAGCATTTATAATATTAATAGGGTATACTAAGAAAGACTATAACATTTTAACTAATTTAACGATGCTGTTCACATCAGGCTCCCAGATATTATGAAGAATGCCACCACCCAATTACCAGTTTTTCGTCATTCACTCTGGTCACTTTAGCATAGCTTTATGTGCCTAAGGCGTCGTTATACTGGCATTTTGTATGTTCAACTTTCACTTAAACTGTTCAACCTATTTAATCAAATTATTTAACCCTTGAAATGTATACAAATTCAAATAAATACGCACTCTTTGTGGAATCTTTTCATATTCTCCATGATGTGATACTGTTGCCACCTCTTGGTGAAATTGATGCTTCCGTCAGGCAAGTGGTCCGGGTTGCCGACATGAACGAACGTCAGATCTTGTAGAAACAGGCCACTGAAAAAATTTCACTAAATTATCAATAGATTCTAAAGATACCGAGTACCAAGTTGCGTTTATTATCATTCTTCTCGAATAGATTAACTTCCAGGACAGTTGATACTTTAAAAAATATAAACAGGTAAGAGACCTCTGTCATTTCGCATCTATCATGCTCGTACATTCTAACATTTTCAATAATAGTAAAAGTCTAGGTAGACTAAAAGGTAGACTTAAGAAAAATGTGCTTCGATATCAGTGTTGACAATAAATTGAACATTTTAGACATATTATAATGTTTTGTATACCTACCTAATTTTTGACACAGAAAAGGGCGAAAACAATCATTGCCATTTTTTTTCTGCCAAAAATTAGGTAGGTGTAGGTAGGGTGTAGGTATGATAAGCCGCGAGTGCAGTTGTTATACACTAGCACTTTATGGCTTTATGGTAGCACTTGCAAATCATAAAGCCCCCCACTCGTGCGCCGATTTCATAGTGTATAGATTGAACTCCTAACATCATCTTCGAGCTATGTCCTCATTTCAACAACGTACGTAATGTAACGTAATGTACGTTACGTAATGTACAAGAATTTCTAACCTCTCTCTCTTTCAACATCCACTCATTTTTATAAGCGGCCACTGCCCGATGGTAGTGACTGGCGTTAAAACTGGAGGGGTGGACCTGATACGTTACTAGTAGTATTTTCTTGCGGGATACGCACATGTAGGGGATGCAGGGTGGTTGCGTGTCACCGAGCGCCTGGCGGTAGGCGCGGAAGGACATGGAGGAGTCGATGAGCGCGGTGTGGTCGTGCAGCGCGTCGAGGATGGCGCGCGGCCACCCCAGCCGCTGCACGGGCGGGCAGTCCAACGCCGACACGAGTGCGAGGTAGGAGTTGAAGTTGTTCATCTTGCGTAGTGCCTTCATCACTTTGAGCAGCTTGCTCGCGTACTTTTCCCGCTCGCGCGCTTCCTCCTGAAACGTTGGCATAGATAAAGGATATGGAGGAGCTTGTGTAGCTGTGTCACAGAATTATTTGCAATAAATTAAAATCTGTAAGCTATGAAAGTCATCAATCTATCAACCTCCAATAATGTTTAAGCAAATCTTATTATAAAAATTGGTTTTACGATTCTGGTTGTTTGTGTCTATCTGTGCCTTTTACTTTTATAATTTATAATTCTTGTTCCTAGTCGTGGCGCACTATATTTTTTCTGTATAATATAGTTTGCATACCTGCTCTAATATCCTCGATCGTGCCCAGTAGCTCATCTTATTGAAGTGTTCGGTAAACCTGGTGAGGTTGGGGGAGCTCTCCTCGGACTGATCTCTCGGCCACGAAAGCACTTCAGCCGTCGTTATACGTATGAAGAGTTCCGCATCTAATAATGTCATCTGTTCCGCCAGTTCCGACGCCTTGAAGTCCAGAAGCGTATCGCGCCTTAGCGATACTGAACCATAACACGGGAGGTCATACTCGTATCTGTTATTTGTCTGTAAACCATATTATTTTATTGTTGATGTCATTGATTGACTGCGATACACCTTACTGACTGTACAAATAACAACTGTAAGTAATAATTAAATATGGTGTAATTTTGCTTTTAAATATTAAGCATCTTCAAATTTTAATTTATCATAATATCTTATCTTAGGTACTTTTAAATTTCAAACTCACTTGTTGGAAATGCAACTGTTTTTGTTTATCAACTAGTATTTGTCTTAAAGCTTTTGCTATTGGGAGTTCCTCGGCTTCAACTAACCAATAAATAAATTTCATTATATCTTGCATGAGGGACCGGTCCAAGTCTGCCATCCTAGAAACAACAACAGTCATATCACTTCTGTCGTCCAAGTAAACAATATTAATAAAAATGTCAAATGTTTATTTGGTTACTGCGCGCGCGCACTCAAGAGTATTTCTTGATGCACGGCAGTGCGAGGATTGAATATCACAGTAGAAAACATGTGAATGATAAACTCACGTAAGATCAGCGACAACTCTCGTCAGTAAACTGAGCGTGGACCGCAGCTCGTGCGGCCGCGGACGGAAGTGGTTGGCCCGGCGCACCAATCGCTTAATGAGATCGCTCGGCGTCACCCACGTCCTGTACGTGGACAGAAACGCCTCCTGGTACGCGAAATCTGCGCACACAAATCCATACAATAATGCAACCGTCTCGTGAACACCAGTGAACGCATAAAGGTGAAAATTCTTTTATCGACACGGTGATTAATTAACTAATATTTCTCAGCTATTTAAACTTACGAAATATGTGAAATTTATGAGTAGGCACGACATTACGTGTTTACGACTCGAGTTTTTAATTTACTTCATTAGCTTGCTATGTTAAAACAAACGTCTTATGATAATTCATAAGACATTTGATAAAATTCACAGTCTCAAGTAAAATCACCTTTATTTTCAAGTTCTCTTTCTGCACTATTAACTTGAAATTATCGTTCACCGATATTGTAAGCTAGCAATAACATTTTGAATATCAATATCAGTGAAAGCATTTTAATATTGCATGTCAATATGGTCAAACAAAAGTTGTCATTAAATCGCAAAGCTCTTTATGCCAAATCAGTGAATTGTGCAAGAAATGCTATTTTATTAATATTTTGTTTAGTACAATACAATAGTTCTAATGTTAAAGATCTGTAGATAAGTTGTAGAGAAGCCTTAGGTTAATAATTTAAGGTAATGCTAAGGTGCCGAATAAACACAAAAAAGCAATAATTGCGAAGCTTTAATAATATTAGTACGAAACCAGCCAGATTGTCTCAGCCCCATGTCATACAATGATTCAACCACTTACACTCGTCCGTTTCTGTAAAGTGAGAGCATGAAAGTTAAGAGGTTAGCAGCAATGACTCCAGAAAATTTGAGGTGTAAAATTCTCTATTCTATGGACACAAGTATGTTCCAATTCCCAATTACATGAACATGAGGACATTCACAAATTATGCCACAAGATTTAAATTGTAAAGAGTTGAATATTTTTCACATTTTCACCAAGCATACTAGGAAAATGGATTCGAAAGATTTGGGCTATTTTACTGCAGCCGTGTCATAATTAATTATTTTAGAAGATCAACATGCTATGTCAGATAATAATTGGTACTATCGATAAAAAGTTACATCGATGACCATAGACGATGATTCAAGACTTAATTAAGATTTAATTATGAATGATGAAGAAGGACCAGTTTCATGCTAATGATGTAAAAAACACAGTAATAACAATGGAATCCTTAGTAAATGGTAACCTTATTCGATTACTACTACCCTTTACCTGTATGATACTATTGCCCAATTTCACATTGCCCAATTACACCGACCACCCAAGTCTTAAGTTAGTTTTAAGGGACTTCTAAATTTAGGGGACTCTAGTAAGTGACGTTTAATATTTGTAGAATAGAAGTAAACCCCTAACAGACTCTTAAATAGACTTATATATACCCCTTAACATACTTCGGGGTCCATAAGGGGTTTACCTTTTTTTTATACAGATATTAAACACATTTTAAAACAAAATACAAGATACACTTTAAAACAAAATACAAGATACACTTTAAAACAAAAAGAGTAAATTTAGAAGTTTCTTAAAATTATGAGTGGTTGGTGAAACTAGGCATAAGTTAGTGTGATGCAACGGCTGAAACATACCTTTGGTAGCTTTGGTGGCGAGTACGATGAGCGCGTCCGGATGTCCCCCGCGGACATCCGGCCCGTCCTTGTTGGCGCCCTTGAGCAACAGCCAACTGCTTATGTCAGTCTGGAGGACGATGTCGTCCGCATCGGGGGGCGTGCTGTTGTTCTCTATAGTTATCGACACTGGAGGCTCGGGGATGCCTTCACTTCTCTACAAAATATTTGCATTTGTATTTTTTTTATATTTAGAATACAACAGAATAGAAAGTATTTTTATTTATATATGACATTCACGACAATTAATGAATTACACGGTTACCAATGATGACTATTAAATTTTAATAATTGCTGTAGTGACATGACAAAAAGGAACCACACTCAGCATATGCCTTTTGATCAAAAGCTATTATATTATATTTAAGCAATGTGTTCTGATTTTTTTTTATGGTTATAAGGAAGCAAACGAGCATGCAGCTCCACCCATCCGCTGCCGCCCATGACATCTGTGACAAACCTCGAATAGGACCATAAAAG
>DWLO01002164.1:0-13105 GCA_018245335.1 Dalla quadristriga | reverse complement strand
GTTTTATAGATATATACTTACTTACCTATTTATAAGTACGAGCCACTTCCCATTTCAACTGTACCTGTTTGTCTCGTTGGATGAGCGGGGCACCCCGTAATACTGGTATCCATCCTAGTACAGGGGCCCTTGCGAACTTTATATAACAATAACTTTTGAAATGAATAAAGTATTTTGTATTTGCATACATATACGAAGCGCTTTCCATAGTAATCCTATGTCCTTTATCCGATTTTCCACATTTGCATTGCCTGGAGTCTTGAAATGCAGTATACAGTACCGAATTCATATAAATTATCCTGCGGCTGCCCATCACAACCAGTTTGTTACGTTAAGCTTTAGTTGAGTGTTTTACGACGTTGGCATAAATCATAAATACTAAGCACATTTTAATCAAACATTCCTTAATTAGAGTTGCATACTCAGTAGGAAATATACGTTTATTTTTCAATATTATTAAAGTGTATGGCTAACCTTTTACGTAGTGTTAGACAGTTGTAATGACGACTAGCTGTTTCCCGCGACTTAGTCTGCGTAGATTTAGTCCCGATGTCATTCGGGATCTGTACAAACGATTGGATAGCTAGGCTTGCAAACCTTGTGATTGACTTATTAAGGGCCCGCTTGATGACACTCATTATACTTGACAATTATCTACTCCTCTTTCTCCGCTGCTTTTGTCGAGGGAGGCTAAACTGACGGAACACTTCGCGGACAAACGTTATCCGTTAACGTAAAACATCAACATTATTTAGATATGAGAACATGATCATTTGTCTACATTATGATGATATTGATAGAATGATCGTTTTATTTATCTTTAAATTTTAAACGTCAAAATGAAATTTAATAATTGAAATGTGTTGGGTAAGTAAGATAAGGTTCAGCTTATCAGTATTGATCGGGGGGACTGGCCACTATATTTAATCGTAAACTTCATGACGTCATTTCCCCTCTCATACTTTGTGCCAACAATCATAGTATTATAATTAAGGATGAATATATAGATGAATGTTTGTTACTCAATTATGCAAAATCCATAATGAAATGCCAGATAACCGAACAGTACGTACGTCAAAATTGATAGCAAACTGCATTGTAATTTTATTAATAATTTGCATGTACCCGTAGTCCGTTAGATGCTCCATGTTATACATAGGATGTTTTCATGATCATTATTAAAAAATAGTAGTAGTAGTAAGTGTAACAGTAGTTTTATGCGAAGGTGTGCCTTTTTAGCCACAGAACTAGTGAGAAAAATAATCTCAGTAGTTCTGTCAAAAACTGATCAACTGAACTTCTGGGAATGGGAATAAACGGATTCTTATGAATTAGCTGTGAATATAGCTTGAACCCTTTACAAGGATTTAAGAAAACATCCGCTTCGCTGGTAGAATAGGGCATGAAAACTTTGTAAATAATAAACAAAAGCAAAATTTTAGTCCAAAGTCTTAAGTAGTCTAGAGAATAATAATATTCGTTTTGTATACCATCTCATTATCTTTGGACGTCCTGAGCCGGATCCTACTAGTTTCCCGTGGTTAAGTTATAAAGAACTGTAGGGATACCTACTCACATTGCTAACGCTTTCGAACTGAACTGGATTTTTCTTGTTATGCAATTTAATCAAGATATAATTATTGCGAGTTGAGATAACGAACAGATATGAAACTAACAATGAAACACAAAGCGGTCTTCCAAAATTTAATGCCATTGCGTTCTGGTTTTTTAGTGTATCTAATCACACAATGATAAATCACACTGATAAAATATATCTGAAACAATGCTCTAACATTCTAAACCGTGAATAATCAGAAATTGCTTTATTCTATATTGATTGAGTTATTTTCGTGAAATTTATTAAGTTCACACGGGACATGTAATTTATAATCATCGTGTAATCACTTTACTTCTGCCTGCTAATAACCATGTGATTAGGATCGTTCTTACTTAATTAACACAGGATTAGGTTAGTAATGTTTAGTTCACATTAAAGTACTTAGAAATTATAGTGTAAATGCAATGTAGATACATCATTTTTAATTCCAAAATAATCATAAAGTATATAACGCTATAAACCGTTGCTTTATTGGAAAATCATTTAATATAACCGCGAGGATATCTATTAAAATCTTCGCATCTACTCGTACACACGCATGTCCACATCAGGAACGCTCGACCATCATTCTCAAATACAATGGATCAAGACGAACTATTGAACTCTTTCAGTAGCTGATAGCGAAGAATATTTGTGCTACGACGATGGGCAGTGTTGAGGTTGGCGGCAGGGGCGCGGCAGCAGTGGCCAGGGTGATGGCGGGCTGGGTCAAACCGTCTGCGCTCTGCAACAGCAATGTGTCCATGGCGGCGTACGCTTCGTGTACTACGCGCTGAAAGCCGTTATCAAAGTGTATCGTGTTATCCCTGAATAGTCGTAATCACGCAGCATGACACATCATAAAATAATCAAATTACTGCGTTGTAGATGAGGTCATTATAGAGATTTTGCGTTTGGATCATACCACAAAATATAATTTCTCCGTCCTTCATAGTTTGTACGAGTATGAATCCTTACAATCAAGACGTAAGCTTCGAGCCAAACTTCAGCAGTGCCGTAGCACTGCTACGGTAGCTACGGTTCGTGTCAAGCTGTTATGAACTATGAGGCTTAAAAACAAATTCCATAAACTAAGTTAATACCGACGTACACTAAACACACAACACACGTTTTATGAACTGTTACTAACCTCCGTAATGAGTTTTGAGTTATAGGAATCAGTCGGTCGAAACATCATGACGGTATAAGTATTATCTATTCCTAAATGTCCATCTACCCAGTCTTCGATGCCACCAGCGTACAAAGCTGCAACGAATTATTAACGACGATAATTCAAATTTATGATGAGTTGATAGATAATAATAATATTATGATACCTCTATCTTGTGACTACATCTATAAATTTTACGAAACTGTAGACGACACTATCCCTAATGACTTATGTGGATTTTGCAACATCCGGATGCCATATATCGTCACATTCGTAATTTTTATGTATTGGATACTTTTGCTATTGTTGAATTTATGTAAAACTATCCATCTACATAGATGGATAGTTAAGATAGATATCCCATCCATCCAGTTGCCTTAAGACTTTTATTAGGTGCTACTTCGATAGGATTAGTGCCGATCTATATCCAGTACCCTCTGACGCTGTATACTTCGTTGAGTTGAAACGCTGCCTCAACGACGGACAGGTGGACGAGTTATAGAAAATAAATAGACCCACAATAGGGTCTGCAAATATCTAGTCTTGACATAACACGACCAGTCTCTGCAAGGCTTAAGGTCCAACCAAATACCAATTTCAAAAATGTTAAATAAAAATAAACTCCAATCTGTTTTTCGGTCATCTTACGTAGAAATTCCGAAGTCTGTCCGGCGACATACGGTCTTCCACCGATGCTGTAGGCAGCGGCTGCTGCGTGGGATGCACGTTGTCTCTGTAAATTTGATGTTATTTTGGGAAAAATACGTGAATCACTTTACTTTAGGAACTTAGATACCTAAAGTTAGAAAAATAATGTTTAAATAATTCTAAAAACGATAGTGCTGCGTTAATAGTCCGTCCTGTAGGTACGAGTTAACTAGTTCTGTTATCAAAAATGTTTTAAGCTTACTGGGGAGAAACAGCTGTTGAAGCATCGATGTTACAAATGTAACATAAGATTTATCCATCTTATTATAATGATGTGAAACTATTTTAATAAACTTACGTATACATTATCAAATGCACGCCTCTTTCTTGTATGAGAATATGGATATAGTACACCCTGGAACAATGTGGTGATAAGGTTTTATAAAACATTGTTTTTTGTCATGTAATGAACTGGTGAGATGGTATTATTTCTCGGGGTGGTGCCACCACCACACCGTATCCACGACCGAAACGCCTCTGATAGAGATCACTAATTCAACTCCCGGCAGTGCCCGGATTTGCTTAACTTTGCTCATCAGATGATTATGGTGCTGCAGCCTACAATTTATAGCTGTTTCTTTATGATAAGTTGTCAGAAAGAACTCGTTCTTGTTGCTATGAATTGTTTTTCATTTTGCAATAAAGGGTTATAATAATATTCGGTGTCCGTGACACGGTCGCGTTTTCTCTAGCAGATTCTGGGAACGATGTGAAGAATCGGTCTAAGTAGTTAACAACCACAAGAGGCCGCTGCCGCCCAAGGACAACTGCGATCTGGATAGGACTGTTAGTCTCAGTAAGAGCTCGAACACATGTGACTGCTAGTGGTCGACGGCAGCTGGCGACTGCAGATCATGACGTTCGGCGGCTGCCATCGCGTGCCGTTGAACGACATGAACAACAGGCGGCGCCTGCCCTCGCGTGCACTCATTCCCGACCTAGTTTTTGACAAAGAAAAGTGACAAAACAGTTCTCGAGATTTTGTCGTTTCTCGTTTGATATAGCTGCGAACTCACCGCGTGCGCTAGTAGCGAGCTTGCGCGCTACTTACACCGCGCCCGCGAGTTGTGAACAAGGACTTACAATCATTGAACATGTTAGAATGTGCAAGCGAGATAAATGCGAAACACGGTGACAACGCTCATAAGCGAAAACTTACCAGCACATCCCCCTCCTTAAAGGTGACGAAGGTGTGGAGCGGTCCGGGGCGCTCGCGCAGGAAGTGCGTGAGCGCGCGAGTCTCCGTCTCGCTCAGCTGCCGCTCGCCTGCGAACAGTGCGCCGCACGGGTGCTCCGCCCGCAGCTCCTCCGCTGCAACCAAAAGTGCCTCCAGATAAACGTTGTGAATTCATGGCGACAAGAATGACTATCTACACTCACAATGTTCACAATCGCGAAATCGTGCTCACGCACTTCGCAACATGACTATTCCACCTTACTTTATAAAAGACGCAAAATGAGCTCTCCTGCAGAACCTGCGACGCATTGGCGTCTCTTCTGGTGTTGCGAGTGTTCATAGGCGACTGTGACCACTTACCATCAGGTGGCCCGTCTGCTACTTATAAAAAAAAATATCTCCATTCTGTACGTTCTCTGCTTCAAAATTGCAGAATTATAAATAATAATAATGATATACATTTCAAAATAAAACAATAACAACAACTATAATGTTATCTTATTTTGGAATGAATTAAATTATTGGATATATTGGCTCCTGATTAGTACACGATGATATTATTCTAATAATTTAACTAATCCTTTACGTCACTGTACGAAATATTCGTTTTTCGCGATCGCTATTGACTCGGATCGGAGAACAAGCCGTGAACAGGTATGAACAGCACGAACTGGTGCGAAAACCATATTCACACATTTAAACTTTACTTCAAGAGTGTTCACCGCATGATCAGATGTGGGTTTTAAGGCCTCAAATAGTATCAAACAAGTTGCTCCCAATGCGGTAGAGAGTTGATGTTGCCGTTGAGTTTTGGTGTCCAAGTGACAAAAGTCCAGACTTTCGGGGCGATTTCGCGATTTCGGCATTCTTCTAGCCAGGGAAATAAGAATGCAATCAGTTTTTTTGACACATTTTCTTTTCGAATATTATGTTCATAAAGCAGTAAAGCTGTTCGATAGAGATTTTCTTAATCTATGTAAATTATGGTTTACTTACTTGGTATCCACTGATACTCAAAGTTTCTGTCAAGATTCACGCCGTAGCATGGCTGGATGGTGCATCTGAGACCGTAGAAATCACAAGCTTCACATGACTCTCGGCCCTTGCAAGAGTCCCATCTCTGACGCAGATTTTTCGTCCACTCTCTCCTCTTAGGACATTAACATGTGAGTATGTAAAATAAATTAGGTAAATAATCTTATTTGGAATCGTAAGTAGTAGAAGACTAAAGCGAGAAAAATATTAATCTTCTGAAAAAATTGATTTTTATAGCATTTTAATTTTTATTAATTAACAAAATAAGTAAGAAATAATAATCAGTCTTTCGATTAGGGGTCAATGCGTATGTAGTTATTCTTATGATTGCGAGTCAAAGGCAAAATATATACTACTAGGACAGTATCAACTACTGGGACATCCACGTTAGTAAGAAGGTAAAATCTATCTAGTACTTATTTACGGTATTTGGTAACTGCTTATAATGAATTGTTTATCTAAGAATATTTTACACAAATGTACACCTACATGAGGAAATGTCATAGAATAATCGTAGCCATCGGGGTTGAAGATGGGAATAATCCAAAAGCGGTACTTAGTGAGCAAATCCGCGTGGGCCTCACTGCGCTCTATCAACTGGTAGAGAACGTACATAGCGGCCGCCACCGCGTGATGGTCCCTCCCTTGTATACCTATAATAAATAGCTGTGATAAATCAGGTTTAGAAAAAATTACCTCGACTTTCTTGCATCTGTCGAGCAGGTGCGATAACTATTTTTTTAATCTGTTAAGCATTTTAATAACTTATCTTTTAATTAACTAGATATCAGTTGCATAATAAAAGTTAAGACATCATAAATTGTAATATTAATATTTCAATTTAATTCACGTGTGTCCCGTTATCACAGCAATACTTGAGTGTTTTAAATTAAATGTTTTCTATAATTCTCTAAACAGCTTCTCTCTCTCTCTAAATGTTCTATTACTACTGGAGAGAAAAATCCCACCTGCAATGACCATAACAGTTTTCTTTGCTGAAATTATTTGTCCGCTGCTGGGGTCATCAACTATCATCATATAAATAGGATTTTCCATTGTTGTATAATTTCCATTGGTAATATCAACCCATTTTGCGACTGGACTGGTTTCAGCCCATTGCTTTAATTGGGTTACTATCTAAAATATAGCATCGCATTAGCGTATTAAAACAATAAATATTTTCTAGGTTATCAGCCATGATTATATTTTTAGTAAATATAATAATCATTCCAACAGGTAAGTTATCCATAAAGGTATAAGTATCACTACTTCACTTCTAATATTATAAATGCTACAGTGTGTTTGTTGGTAGATGGTTTATTGCTTTATTGTTAATAATATACTTACAAAATAAGCTTTTTATATTAGATACTAGGCTTTGGCCGCGACTACGCCTACGTAAAATTACTACATACAGCCCACAGGAACCATTTTCCGGGAAGGAAGGAAGCCTATGGCACTCTTCAGTCTAAAAACTATATCGATGCAAAAAACACGTCGATTCGCTGCTCTTTTGCTGTGTGAAACAAGGACACACCAACAAACACTTTCACATCTTAAGATATCTTATCTTACCAATAAATAAAATTGAAATAATAATTAATGGAATATGCTATTTATATGACATCTAAACCGTTTTAAAATATTCTGCGTTTTTTTTGTCGCGAATAGGCTCCGAAACAGCTAAACGGATTTTTATGAAATTTTTCAGGGTTTGTCTCTACGCATCTTTGTACAGATTACTACAAAGGTTTGTACCTACCATCTGGTAGGTACACTAATTTACCGTATAGGCCTTAGCGTCTGTACCTTAAGCAATTTTCAACATCAATGAGAAAGATAGGCTAAGGGTCCCATTCATAGTCACGAGCACTCCCTAATTAATAATATAAGAAGTGAAGTCCTTGTAGTAGTGATTATTAGTAATAAATACATTGCTTTTGCTATATTATAATAATTATATCGGTAAGTATATATATAAAAACCTAGTTAAATCAAGTAAATTTCTAAATTTGTCAATTACTTTCTTATCTGTTCATGTCGTCTTTGATAAATTAACTTTTCTCAGCGAGTTCTAGATTATTCTAGATAATTACATTGATATATTTTTTTTATTCTATGAAACATACCTCTGGCAATGTTCGTGGAGAATTAAAGTTTAGCTGTCGAAGCTTGACCATACTGCATATCTGTTTACGTTTCTTATGCAACGTCTTTGTTGTTTCTGTAGCTGAAATTCTGCTCATCAGAGAAGTGTGCGTGGGAACATGTCTTAAAGTTGTGTTTTCCAAATTATTTTCCTTATCGACATAAGCCCTGGATTCAAACCCTGTAAAATTGTCATATTCTTCTGTATCTTCCATGGTTTCATTTATTGTTTTTGTAAACTCCAAATCAGTAATGGACAGTTCGTATTGATCATCGTCTTTATCAATGTGTAAAGCTTTATCTTCTTTTGCTTTCGTTTCTTTTTCTTCGTTTTCATTATTCTTTTTGTTATATGACAAGTCAGAATCGTGTTCATCAACCTTGCTTACATTTTGCATGTTTTTTCGCCAGCCTATATTTTTATCTTCTGCGGGACTCCCAAAATGTTCACCTTGTTGTATTATAGAGTTTGGTGATACAGATTTTGCCGACGCGCTACTATGAATCAGTAACATTTGGTCATCAGGTGCATAATTGCTATCGAAGAGAAACGTTTGAAATGAAGCCTTAGGTGTAGTTCTTGATGGCTTAATAACATCTGGTATAGGAAAAGTACGCGTTGGACGGTTTCGAGTTCTATACATCTAAAACAAATTCCTAGTAATTACTTACTATTTTATTATATCACATTGTTGTATTTTTATTTGATATTCACAAGTCTTAGATGTTACTGGATCCGATCATTTTAAAAACGTGCGGCCCTCCACGTATTTTATTATATGTGGTTTTCCCTAAAACTAAAAACCATTACGAGAAAGTAAACTGAAATTGAGCTACTGAGGTGAGCCTCTAGGATACTAGCAGATGAATTATGGAAAACTATGACACTTGCATTTCAAATCGCATTATAATCATTTTTTTTAGTAAATTATAGCTCAAAGAACAAGCAGACTGGCCACCTGACGTGGTCACATAACTTTGAAAAGGCTAAAAAGGCTAAAAAAGGCTTAAAATGAGACCATTTCTGTATTTACTTACGAATCGTTCCATAGATTTTGGAGTTACTGGCGCTACAGTGATTCCACGGTTAAAAGATACCGGGGCTACAGGTGCGTACTGCCGCGCTAGCGACGAAGCCGGCCGCGCCAAAAACCGAGGGCCGGAAGGAGGACTTTCATCACGAAGTGCATACTTTACTGAAGCATGTTTCTTCGGTGTGATTGGATTCTCAATTGTAATAAGACCTTAAGGATTAAGCAAAGATAATTGTGGACAGTTGGTTAAGTTTCAAAAAAAGATCGTAAATCAAAAGAAATATAAATAAAGAGCAGACCTCTTGGCGTGATTACCGGTGTATCATCGAGTATTGCTCTCGCATTCCCTTTTTTATGTGCCTCTGGTATTGTAGTTGGAGGCATAAATCGTGTATAATCAATTGGATCCGACAATGTTGTGATAGTGGTCAATGCTGGCACTAAAGCCCCGCCAACAATTATCTTCGTCTCAGTCTTAGCTAATGGTTGAATATTGACCGCAACAATTTTTTGTGTACGAAGTGTTGTTATGTCATCATCCAAAACCTTCACGATAAATTCCTGTGTTGTGTCTTGGTTTGCGCGCCACCGTGTATATTCTTTTTGAGCTCGCTTACGACGAAACCCTGTAAAAACGTCTATATAATACAGAAATATGCCAAAACTGCCCAAGACTTTCACATGTATTTTGTTTACATGAAAATAGACTTCCCTGTCTTTTGGATCTACCCTACCCATGAGGTTATTTCAACTCGAGCAAATAAGATACTAACATGAAATTGTGCACAAGTCACACGCGTCGTCACCAGTACCATTATATTCCGAACACAAAATTGTCTGTACAATACTCAATATAATCAAAAATATACTAAAATTCATGTTAGGAAAAAGCAGGAAATCATTATTTGTTGACAGCCCAAGCTGTTATTTTGACAGAATTGAATTAGCGGGATGCTCTTGGACAATAAAAATACTTTAAGCCAGTAAGTATAGTTGATGGACATTTGCTATGAATGGCTACGAAATACTTCGGCCACGAAGGGTTTTTTAATAATAATTAGCCGTTAATTAACGCTCGTAAAGTAGTGTTCAGGTCAATAACTAAGGTTCATGTAAATGTTTAATAAATTATACTGTGCTAATATAATTTGCCCCTTTGAAAATTAAAGGTCTGTCTGTGTATAATCAAATTTGTTGTTAAAAGAACTGTCACTGTGACGAATTTGTCCACAAGTTTTACAACCCAGTTTTACAGGTCATATATAAATAATATTTGCTTTGTTATACATACCCCGCTACAAGAGAATGCTTTTACAAATTAAAGTATACATGATTGCTGTTTTATACTTATTCGGAGCATTGTTCATAGTTTTATTCCCCCCGCGGAATTACGTAAAGTATGAAGATTCTTATTTTAATAAAAATATATTAAGTCCCAATAACAAATTAAAATACGTAATACGTTTTGCTTTACTACGTGGCGCGGTGGTTAGTGACCCTGACTGACTAACTATGGGTCCCGGGTTCGATGCCCGGTCGGGGCAAACATTTATTTGACGGGTACATTTTTGTACTCGGGTATTCGATGTGTTAAATTGTGTTGTTTTCTGTATGAGTCCACCACCCGCAACATAGGGAATCCTAGTGCGAGGATTCACGTGTTTAAGTGTTTTTTAATTATTATTATTATTTGCTGCTTAGGTCCGGAGCGGTTATGAAGCGAGTTAAACGTGTGGGCGCAAAGCTCCAACACGTGCAATATGTTGATCAGAAATTGTTGGTATCGATTGCTGATCGTTTAAGCAAAGATGAATTAGACATCTTAAACGTCGTTCACCTTGCTCCGCGTACTGTCAGAAACAACAGTATCATTGCACTCGAACTACAGAGCGACCCGAAGAGTAAGAAACCCGGTATACTCGTTATTGGAGGTAAGCTTTTAACAAAGCCGAGGGTTAAATCTTGGACGTGTAACTAGACCCAAATAGAGATTTTGACAATTAAAAATCAGTTACTCCATTTAAGGCCCATAGAATTTAGGGTATTGTTGGGTTCATCTTTACCCATTATCTAACGATTTCAAATTTAAAACAACTTTTTGAAAGTAACAGAAAATAATTATAATTAATACCATGCGCATTTACAGGGCTTCCAAACGCGCACAATAGACTCTCCTACAGTCCTCAAGTGTTGCCGATGTCCATTGGCGCCGGTGGACACTTATTAGGTTTATTTAATAAGGTGCTACTGTCCCCTTAATCAGCCAATCAAGCTATTGAGAATTCTATTATCTAACTGTGTAAATGTTCAAAATTGTAGCTCTAAATGCAATGACATGGGGTGCGCCAAACGTGATCCTAGAGCTAGCAGAGAAACTTCTGTATGACACGAATTATCAAACACCTTTCTTCAACGATTACGATTGGTAAGACCTACTGATACACATACTTACTGATAGCTAGTTTAGACGTACGTTAACATAGCAATGGATGTTTGTTATTGTTACTCAATCACCCCATAAACTACTGAGTGGATTATTGTGTAATTTGCTCTATTCTATGTGAAGGCAGCTTGTAACGATACTATTTTCCATTAGGGGATAGAATAGGGAATGTTTTGAATGGAAAAATGATTTTTTTGTGGGTGGCGTCGACAGCCAAATCTAGTCCGTGTATTCAGAGCAAACAATAGTATCAACTTTAATAGTGATTAATTGATTATGGTTATCAGATAATAAAATTGCTTTAATCCTATAATTAAAGTGTAATTATATACGACTTTATTAATCGGTGTTAACTCTGGGTATTTATTTTTTGAACGTATTAACAGGTATCTAATACCTTTGGCTAATCCGGATGGATTGAACTTTAGTCAGAGTATACGTTTTCTGCAACCCTTGAGTACGGTGGAGTGGTCACGTAATATCACGACTAGAGTTCACAATCGGCCAAAAGAATGGTACAAGAACATAGACAAAGAGTCTAGCCAGGATATTTGCTTTGGTACTAACGTTAACCGCAATTTTGCCTATCATTGGCAAGGTGAGTATACAATCAACAGTGCATTTTTTTTAATTCATCACCGACTCACTACTACTACTGAACGAGAAGTGATGACCCCACATTCCACCACGTTGATTGATAGACTTCACACGCTTTTGAGAAATCACAGATATACCGGTTTCTTCAGCATATTTCCCAAGTTATTTTTTTTTTTGAATAGGTGCGTAGGTCTTTTACGTACGTCTTTTACTTTCGTGGTGTTTTTTGCGTAAATATTTTCTTGGATTGCACTTTCGTTATCTGTTAGGTGATCACACGCAACACTTTTTTATAGGATTGTATTATATCAGTCTTTGATACACAGTGTGGGATTTGTTTTTTTCTGGGTCTAGTCAATGCGTAGGTACCTACGCACTAGTGTGCTACAGTGCACCTGCGACATTTTACTACGCAAATGTCTGCCATAAAATAATACTGTATAGGAACTGTACAAAATTTTTCTTAGATATTTGGATCTCTATCGATAGAATACTTTATTTAAAATTGTGTACTTCGTAACGTGGCACAATAATTTATTAATTTAATTTTCAGACCCTGTGGATTAGATTACATTTTTAATGATAAATAATGAATTGATAGAGATGCCGATAAAATATTATCATTGATTTACTATATTGTTGGGAATAAATTCAAACGTATTTATTACAGATGACGTACACAAAACTCCGGATCGATGTTCACAATACTACCCCGGCAAGAAGCCGTTCTCTACCACTGAAGCACAGGCCCTTCGCGCCTACGTACATAAACTTGGTGAAAATGTTCATTTGGCTATTTATTTAGACGCCAGTTTCGTACCGAAGAAGGTGGGTTACAGTTCCAATTACTAGAATTCCAAATACTTATTACCTAGATGTTGAAGCACTCGTGGTCGCGCGGCGAGTGTTAATCGTAATTTATTCAGAATTTTAAGCCGCACCGCTTCCGGCCGGCTAGTGGATGGGTGACCGCTAGTGGCAAACATTTTAGAGCGGTTCCGTGCTTCGGAGGTCACGTTAAGACGTCGGTCCCGGTTGTTAACGTCTGATAACAGTCTTTATACCTTGTCGGAGGCATTCGTGCGGCCTGAATAACTTCCGACGCTCGGTTTGGCCACTTACCCCTCCACCACCTCCTCATCAGTTGTGAGGAGAGACCCATGCCCTGCAGTGGGCCATTATGGGTTGCAGCCAT
>DWLO01002163.1:0-13106 GCA_018245335.1 Dalla quadristriga | reverse complement strand
CGACCTCAATTCACACGTGAGCGACGATAGTTGGGTTGGGCTGGCGACGTTGGCGACAGGACAAATAGTTCCCTGTAACACATTAAAGTAATCCGAGGTTACTAGAGTCATAAGATGAACCGATGATGAGATGATCTGCTATCATATGTTGCACCTGTCTGGAAGAGCCTTTAGTTCCTCGTGAGTACGTTGTTACAACCAAGTAACAATGTCTATGAATCAAATTAATAAGCCCGAGTTTAATGATACCTCATCGTTAACGTAAGATGAATCGGTTTATCCTAACGTGAGCGTCACCGTGAGAATGATACGTTCTGCGAAGTGTCCTGCGAGCATCAGGCAGTTCGTGACGTAGTGTGGCTGTAAGAAAAACTGATGTATAAATAAGTTCGCACGGTGAGTCCTGCGCCAGTGATCACGATGGGGGTCAGTGGTGTGGTATGTGTTCTTGCGTTGGCGGGAGTCGCCCTTGCGTCTGTGGGGGACAATTCGCTGGACGGAGGGGAACGGATTGTGCTGGTCGCACCTGTGCTCGCGCCCCCCAGGGGGTCAAGGACTCACGTCACTGACCGAGCGCGGCAGTTCCCGATCCTTGTGTTGCTCGCCCCACAAAACTCGCCGGCGAACGGGCGCGTTCACGAACCCAAGTCTTTAGGAATCAACCCTCAGCCTATTTATGTTCAGGTAATCTTTAAACTTATTATTAAACGCCGAAACTGGACCGGACCTTATTCTACAGGTATATTTATTTAGCTTACCAGTTTCCTGAACCGTAGACATCATTTCATCAAATAAATGTTTTGTGAAATATAAATATTAATGAAGTAAAATACATAATAAATGTCTAATGCGTCTTAAGGATGAGATATTAAATCCCTGCAAAAGAAACAAAAAAGTAACTAAACTGTGTATTTTTTAGAAACTTGAGGACCAAAAACCTAAGCAACAAGTCCAGTTGAACAGACAGAAACGTCACTTGAAGAAACTGCTGGGCTTGGGCCACGGCGGCGGCGGATTTGGCTTCGGCGGTGGTTACGGCGGAGGCGGGGGTTACGGCGGCGGATACGACGGAGGCTACAGCGGAGGACACGGTGGATATGGCGGCCATGGCGGGTACCAAGAGCCCTCGAAAACAATAATTGTCAAAGTCGTTAAAGAGCAAGGTACTGACCACTTAATTATGCCGACTTACGACAAATTGAAGTGTGCATGATAGGTGATTTAAATAATGACCCGTAATAAGTACTTATGTAGGGGGTATTTTGAATGCGAAGTGGTTATTTAAATCATAATCATGATAGGTATTCTGAATGCAAGTACCTAGTGTTTGTTTATTGTTGTCTCTAAAATATTCAACTCTACATTATAACATGTGCAGTAAAAGTAGGTAATTTGTTCAATGGAAAAGTACACACAATTGTATGCCATACTACATTTACTATTTTTGAAAATTAAGTAACAATATTCTCAGTAACATTCACAATAATAATAGAGATCCGTTCGTAAATTATAGCTAATTGTAAAGTACGAATATAATAAATGGTACGAATTTTTGTACTTATTGTATTGTAATTATTGTATTGTTTTTGCAAGTATGCGCCAAAAGTCAAAGTTTTTTGTAGTACAGTTATAAGGTATATTGATTCTATGTTTTTTCTTAGGACACCACGGTGGTTACGGCGGTAACTATGGCGGCGGTCACGGCGGTCACGGTGGCGGTAACTACGGTGGTCACGGCGGTTACGGGCCCAGTGGGAACGGCTATGGCGGCGGCGGCGGCTGGGGCGGCGGTGGTGGCGGTGGCGGCGGCGGCGGCGGCGGCGGTTACGGCGGCGGCTGGGGTGGCGGTGGTGGCGGCGGCGGTGGTAACGGCGGTGACTACGGCGGTCAGGGCGGCTACGGTCCCGGGCACGGAGGCGGAGGCGGGTGCGGTGGGGGCTGCGGCGGCGGTAACTATGGCGGCGGCGGTTCTTCCGCCACTGCCACGGCGACGGCGACAGCGACAGCGCACTCCAACGGGTAAGCTTTTGTTGTTTTATATCGGGCATAGGACCAAACATAGTATCTTACTACCATTTTATCATCAGGATCATAATATTAGTTTTTGTTGTTGTTGTATAACGTACCTGCCACGTCACGTCCTCTCACCATCACTAGGGTTGACTGGTAGATAATGCCATTAGGCAATAAGTCCCCCCATTGTAATCCTTGTATTAAAGTTTTTCAATAAATAATAAAATAATAATATTAATTATATATGTTTATGCGAATGTCTGACCTAAATACGGCAAAGAATTTATTTTACGGACTTGATATTTTTTCTTTATAATTTAAATTGGTATTCGGTTGGTACACGGAAAAGTAAAGTACAATTGGAGTTGATAATGATAGCAAAAATAATATGTTACTGAGCTATTTATTCAAACTAATATGTGACTAGACTTTGCTCGCGGCTGCACCCGCATAAAGTTCGTTTTTCCATACAAACTTTCATCCCCTGTTTAACCCCCTTATGGTTGAAATTTCTAAAAATCCTTTCTCGGTGGAGCTCCACGTTATAGAGACAACTAACATGCAAAATTTCAAGTTCCTAAACCCAGAGAACCCAGTTTAACTATTCTATAACGATGTAAACAGTGATTTACTAGTTAGAGTTCACATCTGGGCCGTCCTGAAAATGGCGTCATGTAGAAACCATGGCATAATGCTGAATGCGATTCTATTTTGTTTGTTTTTTTTTTAATATATACTCTGTACCTACCTACTTGTTATTAAGGTGTTGTGAAAAAGACAAATAAAAACTATTCTATTTTAAAATATAAAGAAATACACTAACCTACCTTTTCTTTTTCAGATATGGAAAACGCAAGTAGTGGTCGTGGTTTGTATCGGCCACCTACTAGTCAAGTCACGGAGACAAAGTTATGCGGAAGGGACTGAAATAATTGTGACTCCAAACTAATAAAATGTTAGTCACACTCATAATCGTCGGACGCTAAATAGCAGAAAACATGATAACATAGAAATAACAAAGAATAACAAAGGACAAAATATTAACATTATAATGTATAGTGTCTCTATGGGGGCCTCTGCAGTTTGGACCTGTGACCCCACGCTAGCCTTCCAAATGAGTACCAAACTATGTATAACTATATACTTGCAATACCCTAATAGGGTTTATATGTACTACTTAATACCAAATGTAAGTTACATAGCCATTATGTCTGCAATAAAACATTGACTACCTATTGAGTTACACTAAGAAATGTTAGACTGCAATAGTAAACAGTTGCCAGTAGACATATAATTATGTACTAAGTATATGTACTTACACATTATTAAGTAATCAAGTCTGTATTAGTTATTATGACTGATGTTATTTGTATAATTTATTGGTTGTGATGTTAATGTACAAAATTCTTATTTTTTATTTCAGTAGATTACTTACATACTTCTTTTTATAATGTTATTTATCAAGTATTTTTGAAGCAGAAGTTGTGATTTAAAATAATCGATTGAAAATTAATGGAAATTTTTAAATTAAAATATATTATATTTTATTGTACTGTATTATAATTACTATCAAGGTACCTACCTACTGTATTCTATATCAAAATCAACATATAATGTGCAATAATATTTTCATGTGCAATGCTAACGAGCTATTGCGTAAAATGTTTTTTAATTTTAGATTAACATTAATTTAAATATCTGTAAGTAATTAAATAAATCATTATTACTTGTATATTTTACTATTTTCATCTTGAAGTCTTTCATCCCATCACCTACTTACTTCTGCGTAGTTTACCGCGATGGCATTTTTGATAGATAAAAATGGAAATAATTATTTTCGCCATATTTCTCGCCAAACTAGGTAGGTATATGAAAGTTAAAATATGTCTTAAATGTCCGTAATTTTATTGTCAACATTGACATCGAAGCACATTTTTTAAAAGACTAACTTAATTTTACAATCATTGTTTTGTTTTTTCTTGTATGGACAGTTGCTGTTGGCCCTACTGACTTTTATAATCATGGCAATCATTGAACATGTTAGAATGTGCGAGAAAGACGGAAGCAAAATGTAATAGCCTTCTTAATTTGCCCTCAGTGGTCAAAATATACAACAGCCAATATCTACTTCGATGCGAGTCACAGCGTTGGCGAACCAACAGAGATTTTTATCTTCATGATGAACGCTTTGCGAAGGAATATAAAGTGCTACTAGTAGCATGTATAATGTTTGCCTTTGATTTATCTTCGTGGGTTTTCCAAACTGAGACCGGCTAAGTTTATTACCTACGTAGGTACCTAGTAGATAAGTCTGCATGCATTCCATTTAAATATTGGTTAGAAAGATGTACTGGGATCCTGACTTCATAAACATAAGATGACATGTTAATGTTTGGCTCAACTCCTGTAATCATTGACTAGGATCGAATAGCAATATTTATATTGCGTAACTTACTATTTCTGAATGGAAAATAATTGTTTGACTCATTTATTTCAAATTTATGTCACATAATATTGTACGAAAGGTAATTGAGGTTTTGAATCTATGGATCATTTGGGTTGAAATAAACTTGGTTTACTATCTAATTTAAGAATTAGATAGTTTATTAGATAATTTAGTCATTATATAATTGTAATCAACTACTTCCTTCTAGCATACTTGCAACAAAAACATATAGACTGTATATACACAAAAGAACTTTATATAATGAAGCTAGATTGTGTGATAAAACTTGTTTTTTTTTTGTCATAACGCTTGAACTCATGTTTACCAAATCGTAAGAACGCGTTTTAATTTATTATTTCTGTTGGTAACTGACTAAAGATTAATAAAATACTTAACAATGTGATCCGACGGACCCGACAAACATTCCAAGAACAAAGTATAACAGTATAATAATATAATAGTATATTAATAGCAAACGAGAATGCAGACCACCAACTGCTGCTGCCCATGGACTGTGAGTAATTATATTTAGTTAGTCCTGTTAGTATAATATGTTAATAGGAATATAAGTTGGTAAGTATTCGTTAGTTTTACCACTGCTTTTACGTATTAACATGCAAGAAAATGTATATATTACAAGCCTAGGTATTTATTTGGATTTTTGTAGCTTTTTGTTAATTATTCAGAATAACTTCCGTTCATATCCGTTTCCATCAATAATATATTTAATTATCACGTAGAACATTGTCCTTGGCATTAATAAAATGCACCCTGATGATAGTAATATGGAAAATTACTTGTACTGATATTGTTGCTATTCAATACATCTAGGCGTAAGGACTAATTCTCTAAACAGCTTACATTGCTAGTGGAACGACTAACCCACAATCAACAATAGCCATCCCTGCCTAATCCTTACCATATTATTATAATAACCACAAATTGTAATATAACGCATTTATTTTGCTCTCACCAAATTATTAATATTATACATATTAACATGTCATTGTATATTTTATACAGCGAAAGTTTGATTAGAGGAAATTAATATTGACAAATTACATGCATACGAAAGCCGTAATCAACAACTACTTAATGTATATAATTTTATTAAACGATCCTACTTACGTTACCGCTTGTGGCCGCTCTCAAAGGAACGATCAGACATACGAGTAGAACAAACTCAAGACGTCATTAACATAAAAAAGATTAACTCTGTTAATAAATAAAATAAAACTCGATAATAAGTGTATACATTATTGGCAATCGTGACTCGACTCACATGATGCATATAATTTGTATTTGAACTACGCAAATCTCATAATCCATACATAACATTTATGAATGTGAAAACGTGTTTGTCGTTATTTCACGCTGCAACAGAGCCATGGATCGACATGATATTTTAACAGAGATAGGTTGTGGGCCGGAGGGTGACATAGGCTAGTTCTTATCCCGGAAAAATTTGGGATTGGAACCGTGCATATTCCGGATATCCATCCCAAGATAACGGAGCTTTACGCGGGCGGAGCCGCGGGCCAGCCTTGGTCCTAGATATAATAATAGTTATAACTACACTATAATTCATATGCCAGTACAGTGTTTCTTTTATTTAATTTGTAAATAAATGTTTGTTCATTCGAATGTAAACAAATGGTACCTCATTTGTACAGTATAATAACTACTAACACAAGCATATAAAACTAAATAGTACACATTTAAACTGTGTCTTTTATCTGACAAAATATCAGGCGCTAGGTATAGTACAATAATATAATAACAGAGATATTGCAATAAATTAAACTACAATATAAATATACGTATAATGCAAAAACAAGCCGCTATCCACACCAATACCATATTGTCAAAAGTTTTAGGAAGTTCAATATTTGCTGGGAATCCGAATCTCCTTCTCCCTCCTTCATCCACACTCGTTACGCGATTTCAGAGCCTATTTACGACAAGAAAACACACACACAGACAGATAGGCAATCATTTTTAAAACGTTTGATTATGTTTAGGTGTCGTACAAATAGAATATTCCATTAAATTGACCATAATTTAAATATCATGGACAGACACTCAAATTGTATTCATTGGAACAATCCGAGAAATGTTACAGTTGCTAAACATAGATGCATTATTGTGATTCGTGTAGACATATAATTTTCATTGAAGAGTTAACCCAACTGTTCGTTATTTATTGACTCTTTTACTTACCCCACACCTACTTGAGTAGGTACCTACTTAATAAATAAATACGGCTAGGACCACGTGTCGTCATCCTATAAGTATGTACATAAAAACATTTTAAAACCTATCATATGGTATTTATTAACAATGACTTGATCCGACGTTTCAATTCAATAGAATCATATAAATCATGATGATTTTTGATAGGTTACAATTAGCTTAATTGGCAGTCGTGTCGTGACCATGTGAAAAAAGAAACATTTGCTAAAACATACATGTTGAACGCGTGAATCACCTTATTGAATTATAATTATTACTTATATTGAAATACAAGGGCGTTGCCCGCGGCACCGCCTGTGTAAACATTCCCTTACCTTTCCCACAGGAAGCGTGCATTTTTCCAGAAAAAAAAGGAGTCTTTGTCACCCACCAGCACTCCCCGTCAGTCACTTTTTATGCAAAGTTACCTAGTATACTAGCTTAAATCTCTTACATACGAGGAAGTAGAAACATTGATACAGGTTGCACATACACAGGAAATATACGTATTACGTATAAACACACACATGAATGTACACACCCACACACCCACATAAACAGACACACACACGCATTTATGAATAATATGTTCCAAAAAAATAATATAAAAAACTTTTAATAATTGTAATGTATAACGGTTGTAACTCAGGAAGAGCAGTGTCTTCTGACACAGGTACTTCGTGCCTAAAAGAAGGCACTGACACTATATTTAAACAGCATTTCGTAACCTAATAAAATATATTGTTTAAATTGTTTAAATACCTAGGTTTTGACAGCGACAAAAGGCGAGAAAAATTACGAAATGTTTTTGCCGTTTTTCTCCATGGAAAAGAACGAATAACAAAACAATAACATGTCTTAAAACAAGAGAGCAGCATTGGCAGAAGAGGGCTAGATGGCAGAGAGTGTATTAGAACTACGGCTGCCATTTTCATAAAACGTACTCGTATGTTCAACCACCGTTCAGATCATTTATTCGGAAAGTACCCCATCGATCGAATATTCTTCTAGCAAAGCCATATTCTTACATTTTTATTTACAATCCATACCAAGGTTTTACTACTTGCGCGTGCCCACACTGACACTTGCACCCGTGTTATTGTAAGTATATTTAGTTTCTTTTCAGATATTTTTATACGAACCCTACTCAAAGTTTCATTAAAACCGGTATAACGGTGCAAGCGTAAGTAGCATGCGTGTACAGGCATTAAGACAAGTTTAAAAACAAACAGCATATTATTTAGACCAGTTATGATCCTTCACCTTTAACCAGCCTCTATTAATATGGCAGCTGGATTTGAACTTAGAATGGCTTGGTAGAAACAATAACAAATGAACGCGGTAGTGAGTTGGCCAAGTTGAAAAAAAGAAAAGGGTGACTTTCGATTACGAATACACATTGTCTATTTCATTATGGACACCTATCATCTAAAATATATTATTATTATTATTTTAATCTTTATTTACACCATTAAAAAATACAAAGGATTCTAAAAAAAAAACTTAAGAGGTCTGTCACATTTCGCATCTCTTACATTTTCAGCGAGTGTATAGTCTAGGTATACTTTTGAAAAATGTGCTTCGATATCATATACCTAGATTTTAGGAGAGAAAAAAGGTCAAAGCCATTATTGCCATTTCATTCTATCAAAAATTAAGTATAATTATGAAAAGTAAATTATGTCTAAAATGTCCGTAATTTTATTTTCTATAATGATATCGGAGCATAATATTCAAAAGCCTACCTAGAGTTTTACAATCATTGAGAATGTTACAATGGGCGAGCGAGACAGATGCGAAACCATGATCGCAAGAGTTTCATAAATCTTGATGCTGGAATCATCAATAATACTTAACATGACAACGCCGAGTCCACACGCCTGCATGTCTTTTATTTCGATCTTGGCTTCATTTCCCACATCTATGTTTAGTAGGATTACTATCTACAAGGAAAATTTTACATCTTGTTTACTTATTAATAATATATTTGGTAAAGTTATTTACCTTTTAAGTTTTTAGACGTTTTTACGCAGTTGCGATAAATGTTCCAGTAATTTGCATAAGTAATGGCAACATTTATCTCAACTGCGTAAAAACGACATTTTACGCGTAATTACAGTGCCTTACTAAAACTAGTCGATAATATGGAAGGTTAGAGACCTTGATGATATTTTAAGGTATTGTAATTTAATGTTATTTAGATATTACTTATTTTACTACTGTTTTATGACAGTCGTCGAGAGTGCCGCTTGTACCTTATGACGAACATAAATAATTTCATTTCATTTAATTTCAACATTTACCAACTAATATTCCTATCAACACATATTACTGACAGGACTTACTAACTATCACTATCATCCCTATTCGAGGTTTGTCACAGATATCCATGGACGGCAATAGTTGTATGGACTGCATGCTCGTTTGCTATTTGAATTCATTATTCTTTAAAGTGAAATTTACATTGTATTAATATTCTCTTCATTATTTCTCGGTCCATTGGTAAAATGGCAATGAGCCTAATTATAAAACGTAAATGTTTATTACACGATCATTAAAATGTCTTATAAAATCTCGACGCTCTAATGAAATAGTTAAATACTGCGTCGTGAAGACATAAATAAATTGAAAGGAATGCTTTAAGGGTACAGGTACAGTATTTTATTTATTTCATCTTTATCTAGGCTTCACAAAGAGTTTTATTTTTTTTATATTTTTATATAACTGTTTACATCATTATAGTATCGTTAAAAATATAACTACTGTTGGAAAAGAGTCAATTTCATTTAAAATAAAAAAAACCGAGACTAAATCTGAGTTGTTTAATCGCCGCCATATTTTCGCGCATAAGATTACGTCACGCGACGCCAGATTCGTGAAATAGGATTAAAAAATGGCTTAAATTGAATGTCTGAACGATAAATATTCGAAAAACAAACATTTGAACCAAATTTAAACTACACACATATACTTACCCTAATATAATTATACTGAAAGAAAAAAAGATGTAATTTTTTCCAAATAAAGATCTCCTTTTGCGTCTGCATAGGAGTTGGATTTTATAGATAGCCTTCAGAAGGTCGTCTTTTCTGAGATAAGAGCCTTTTCCAGGGCTCAAACTATTTCTATACCTAATTTCATAAAAATCTTGTTCGTTCCCTCAAACTTTCGCTATTTTATCACATTCTGGTAGTATGTGTCCGGAACAGCATCCATAGTCTACACCGCTGTCTGATAGGCAGATGTAACAGTGTTCTGGCGGCGGCAGTGTTCAAATATATAAAAGACTTACTGTTAGTACCTAAAATTATAAATGATGTCGTGGCAAAGTCGTTTTTACCACAAAGCCTAACACTAAACGTTAAAAACAGCATGATAAGTAGAGGCAGAAGGTACAGCGAAGCGCGCATATCCCCTCGTACTCGGAGCTAAATGGCTGACCGCTAGTGGCAATTATTCCGTTAACCGAAGAGCATGTTAAATTTCGCATCTCTTTTGCTCGCGCATACTAACATTATTAATGATTGTAATTGTAAAAATCTATATAGACTTATGAAAAATGTGATTCGTTATTTTTGTTGACAATAAAATTACAGATAGTTTACCTTTCAATTTTCATGATATATGACAGAGACATGACATATGACCTTATATTTGACAGAGAAAATTGTCGAGAAAAGTTACGAATTGTTTTCTCCCTTTGTCTCTATTAAAAACTAGTTTCACGAACATTAAAATATGTCTAAAATGTCCGTAGTTTTATTGTGAACAACGATCACACATTCTAACATTTTTAATGATTGTAAAAATCTAGCTAGACTTCTGAATGTGATTCGTTATTATTGTTGACAGTAAAATTGCAGACATTTTAGACGGTATTTTAATTTACCTTTATTGATATTCTACTTATCAGTATAGTTAGCGTGATTGAGTAACAAACACTCTTAGACCCTTCCTCTGCTGACACTCGGGTTAGCCACACATCCGCGACGGAGCTACGACGCCACAAACAGACATACAAGACTTCTATTTAGTTGAGTAATAGAAGTCTTGTAGGTATGGGTTGACAAAACTCAACTGCTAAAAAGAACCGTCAAAACAGAGTACCGTTATCTTATCAACAATTAAAATCCGCTCACTGTCTGGTTATCGTAAGTAGGCCGGTCGACAGCACCTGTCGATTCACATTTCACTTGGACAAATTGAATAAATAAAATAACTGGAAATCACTTTTCTTGTAGTAGATACTACCATTGAAGCGCTCGCGGTTGCGCGGCTCGATTGATTAGTCGATTGACAAGTTAAAGTGCGCCGCGCCGGACTCAGCCGACATTGGACGGGCGTGTTTCGACTAGCCGGCTTTGCCATCCGGTAGCCGGAACGCGTATTTTGAAACCATCGTTGCATACAGCGCTGCGATGTGACCTACCGCGCGTGCTGTGTTCAATAAAACGTCCACCTCCGAGGCATAGCCCCGCTACACGCGCGTCCACCTGAAGGGCGGCCGCTCCCTCGGGAGCTCCGTAGGCCTCAGTCCCCCGACCACCGGGGGGACGGCGATTAGCGACGGATGTTCTCGCGACTCGCGAAATACTGATTCGAAAAGCTCGCCCAACGGCGAAGCAACAACACCGGGGTGTTTTAACACCACGAGAACTGCTGGGCAGAGGAGGTAACTCAGCCCGTAATCCCCCCCTTAACGCTTGCGCTGCAGAAGCCGCGGAGAAGGAAGAGAACACATGAGAGTAACCTTTTGGAAAACTCCTCGGTGACGCTGTAAGGCCAGTAGGGCCAACAGCAACTGTCCACTCGAAAAAAAAAAAGAAAAAAAAACTCCTAATAGCGCCACATAAGTCGCGAGCTATCCCTAGTTCATAATACTCGTACAGCCGTCTACAACCCTCGTTGCTAAAGTCACGTTATCGACCTCGTCATCTTCATAATTAGAATAGCCGGCTCCGATCGTATCTGGCCAGAATAATTGGATTGTTGTGATTGTTACGGAAGATAGCGCAGTTTTTGTTCTACTAACGTGCAATTATTACTGAGGCGCATGTTATTTGGCCTCCTCGAAAAAGGAAATAGACGTACAGAACAGTTTAGTTACCCATAAGAAAATAAGCATTCTTAGCCATGAATAGACATATATATTTATTTATTAACATTTTTGCAAACCTTAACCTAAGGTATACAATGGGCATACTTAATGCCTTAAGGCATTGTCTACCAGTCAGCTGTAGGTGATGTTGAGAGTGCTTGAGTGTAGGTTCAAATATAATTAATTATTATTTAATAATAAAACTATGCAAAGGTAACCTATCTATACTTATTAAACATACATATACATACATAAGGGATTAACACAAAAATACATACATACCAACACAATTACATACAAAATACATACATACCAACACAAATACATACAAAATACATACATACAGACATATATACATAAATTACAGAAGATAGAAGTCGGCAACGACTTCAACTCCGATATAATCGATAGATATAATAAATATCTATCCAATTAAGTATACACCCTGAGAACAGTTGCAGAAAACGTGTAGAATTTTTTTAAATAAGGGCAGGTTGGAAGATTTAGGCCCATGTTACTGGCCGTACAACAAAGCGGATCAAACAATTCGATTTTCGAATTCGAAATTTAGAACATAATTGTATTGCGCGCTAATGCTCAACTCGTGTTTGTATAAATTGAATGTTTGAATCAATCAGAACTCAGTCACCCGTCAAATGCCGGAGGGAGAGGACTGATTTTTTCTCCTTGCTGGGTGGCACCATATCTAAGAATGTACGGATTATAATTTACTCCTATCTGCAGTTGATTGAAATTTAATATTTAGCCGGATTTAGTACAACTCAGATAAAGCTGCGTTTTCTTTCGTATTTACTTTCAAAGATTATGTTAATTAATTAGGCTAGTTCTAATGGGAGGGAATGTAGTTTTATCGTAAGTCAATTTGTTGCGATCGTGTTGACAGTTACTTAAACTAAACTACATTAATAAAGCTCTAGGTACGATTAAAAATAACATATTTAACTTACGAATTGAAGTACAAAATGTATTTAATCGTTTCGTACATATATAGTTACTTAGAGGGAGAGAGACAATACATCGCACGCTTCATAATATACAGATCTAATAAGACAAAGGCTCGAATTGAGTTACGCATACTCAAAGGCTTCTGTTAACGTCATCTATGATTTATTTCAAATAGAAATTACAACGAAATTCGCCTTCTTTGTTGACACGGCGTAACATAACTCTCTTTATTCTAATGTGTTTTTGTACACGACAAAATTGCAGAAGAGTTTATTGCGTTTCCACAAAAATCTTTTTTTAGTTAAGCTAGTATATGGAAAGAGTTAGCAAGCTAAAGTGGCAATAGGCAGG
>DWLO01002162.1:0-13107 GCA_018245335.1 Dalla quadristriga | reverse complement strand
ATAAACGAGTATAGTAATAAAATGGTTATTTTAGCATTTTATTACTATACTCGTTTATTACTATATATCGTCTTCATTATAAAAACTCTACATTAATTTTTTTTTTCATACAATCGTAAAAACTCATCATGAATGGAAAACATGTGTTCATTTAATGATTAACATGCTCTGGAAAGATTAAAATGTCAGTATTATAATAAAATGGTTATTTTAGCATTTTATTACTATACTTGTACGTAGCGTCTTCATTTCATTTCATACTTGTCTAGATAGAGGATTTGACTAAAACGGCACCACAAAATACATAGATATTTCTTCTCATACAGGAATTGGGTTATTTTCCCCTTTATCAGTGTCATTCGAAATATGTGCGTCATCGAACATTTTGAGCCTAGGTCATCTGCGCGGAAATAATGCCGATCTGGCGCTTTGATAGGTTAGGAAATGCTGCGACTGGACACTTAAATAGTCACATATGTATAGGTTTCAAGTTTAAACCTAATATTATGGACGCAAGTGTGTCAAGATTTATGGTAATATAGTTAAAAAACGATTTGGTGGCAAATGAATAAGTTTGAGTACAAATCACTTAGTTTAGAGACAATCCAAATCTTACTTATATAGCCCATTAGTCATGTCACGAGTAGTTATTCAGTCTGTTGAGCCAGTAGGTAGTTAAGATAAATAAATCAGAGTGAGATAAAGAAGGCCGAGGTCACTGGTCGCCGCTGATCA
The DNA here is from genome assembly GCA_018245335.1 of Dalla quadristriga. Classification (NCBI taxonomy): domain Eukaryota; kingdom Metazoa; phylum Arthropoda; class Insecta; order Lepidoptera; family Hesperiidae; genus Dalla; species Dalla quadristriga. The sequence continues at coordinate 12,372 of DWLO01002162.1, read as the reverse complement.
GTGCGCGTGGCGCTGCGCTGGCGCCTCTGCTTCTGACAAAAACTAATCCTTTCATATCTCCGTAATTTGTCCAAATAACCATTCTAGATATCGCCCAGAAAAAAGGTTAGTGTCATATTTGATAAGACCCAACTAAACTAAACTAAAATGAATTTATGGCTAAGTTCTATACTACCTACTGTCCAATGACAACCAGTACTTAAGTCTATTCTGAATTCACAGTCATTTAGTCTTGCAGGAAAAGTGTACGAGTTGATATGTGTAAGTAATAGTACACATTTGCGATGCAAATAACCCTTTAATGAGCATTATGAAACGGGTCGTATCAATTGAATACAGTAAGTAACGTAACGATTGTATTGGTGACAAGCTAACGACTCCCGCACTTCGTTCATAGTGGCCCTATCTTGCACGCGACATACGAAGATAGACACGTCCGTCCACCGATCCCCTCAATTGAGTAAATTGCTTCGGAATATACCTATTCGCCTGTTTAAGCTGAATCGTTCAGTTTACGATCAAAGCTATCATCCGGTTGATATTGGATGTATATTGTTTTTGGCGATGGCTATCGAAATTACGCATTTGATGGCCATACCACACCACACTCAATTGATAAAATGGCGGTTTCTATTTATTTCCACAAGCGAGCCCGCGACGGATTTAACCAGTATAAACAGCTGTTTTATTTTTAGTATTTTTCTGAGTAAGGTAAGTTTCTTGTGAGTTACTTATTTTTAAGAGATCCCAACGTATTCCTTTGTTTTCAACTGCTTATAAGACCTGTTTAGAAATCAGTATACTTATACAGCAAATAACATCAAATAGTGTGGACAACGTACACGTAAAATGGCAAAAATCATTAAATGCAACCGGTATTACCGAGACTGTTCAAAAGTGTAATTTCTGAACTGGATGTTTTCCTATAGGTACATTTAACCTCGATATCGAGAACTCATTAATAATTTTCTTCATTCGTTCAGTCCATTTTCTTTAATTTCTTTGTAATATTGATGATAATGTGGACTGCAAAATTGATAAACTTCTTCAGTTCACTTTGTACAACAGTTACAGTTTTATAATGAACTAGCTGTTGCCCCCAGACATTTCCCGCGCGGAGGGGAGGTACTTTAATTTCAATTTTAACTATTTTTAAGAGATTTCCGCGATATTGTTAAAGTTATCTATGTAACTATTGAAATTTCTTATATTGAATTGGCTCTTGTACTTTCAAAAAATAATAATTTATATTAACTTACATTATGGGATGAGTTTTGAAAAAATCACCAAAGCCCTTAACTTAATTTTGACCAAAATGTAAATGTAAGTAAAACTATTAAATAATAGTGCTTGCTTCAAAATCGGTACATTTTCAAACAAACTTTCAACCCCTATTTAACCACCTTATGGGTGGAATTTCCAAAAGTCCAAACTGAATGCTTCGGTAGATTAGGCTTCGCGATGATGAATCAGTCAGTCAGTCAGGACATGTATTTTTGTATACTCGTACATAGATAATAGAGACTAAGTATGGAAATGTATGTATCGTGAGAACAATAATTGTATTCTAATGAAGTGTGTGCAGTACTGTGCAGGTACGAAAAGTTGTGTGCGAAGCAAATCTGCATTAGTGAAACGTTTTAGTTATAGAATATTACATTTGAATTTTACTATATTATTGTATTATAATTTATGATTGTAATTTGATCAAAGACCTCTAAATCAATCCGGTACAACGGTGCGTTTTGAATGACCTTACATCAAAGTGTATACTCACTCTGACCCTGTCGGGTGCAATGTCACCGAAATTCAGAAAACGACATTTACAGACGCTTATCGAGAACTTGTACACTTAAATTGATATCGAATAACACAAAGGGATATCAAGACAATTGTGTAAATATTTCACGGCAGATTTATCAGTTATTAACGGGACAGCGAATCGTAGCATAGCGCCACAAAATTTAGTCTGTGACTGTACAATTATTAGTTGCCTTCTAAATACGTTACGTACATACTATATGATATAGTTTAAACGAACTTTGATTGTTGATATAAGTAGAAATTCGTTATTATTTACGTCGCATAATTTAAAGTAAGATATTTATGTATCTTACCAATAAATATAATTGGAGTGTATATCTGTGATATTCAAATAAAGGTCAATAATTAAGTTAAATTTGCTATTTATATGAAACCTAAACATGATCAACCGTTTTTGGAGTTTCAGTCTGTCTGTCTGTCTGTTTGTTTATCTGTCTGCGTTTTTTTTTGTTGCGAATAGGCTTCGCAACCGCTGAACTGATTTTGATGAAATTTTCAGGGATTGTACAGGGTATACTAACTTACCGTATGTTTTATCTCGATATCACAAACGGTTTTTAAGTTATAGCCCTAGCGTCTGTGGATACTATCCATTTATAACATCCTTTTACACTAATTTCTCGCGGACGAAGACGCGAGCACTCCCAAGACTGTCATAAATAATTACGATTTCAGTAAAATTTTACAGATGTTTAAATACTAAAAAGGAATGCAGGTATTTTAAAAATACTTACTTTTAAACGTCATACCTAATTACAATGCAAACAATCACAGCAGACTTACCATTCATGGAAAACCAACATTGAAAAGCCAAAAGACATTTGACACTTTAATAAGGCATCCGGGAAGTCATTATGAGCAACAATAGATGTGATTTATCATTATAAAAACGTTTATTAAGCTCCCCGTCGGCGGCCACGGCGATGACGCTGATAAGATAAAATGCGATAGATCAAACAAAAACGACGTACAGCGCTTGTCCACCATAACCGTCACCGAGCAACGAGATTATTTCGGTCCGAGAACGTAGACGTGACGTGTCGTTTGTCCACCGTGCCGAAATTGCCTGCGCCGAAAGAAAGAAAATACATGTAGACGATGTAGGTATGTATGTCTGTATTTATATATGCTTGTATGTATGTATTTAGGTATAACAATGTCCTGCCGATTTCTGACTGTAGCGTCGAAGTATTGGGCCGCGTTTTCGACGACAGCGACCGGCGGCGGCGGGACAGCGGGGCATACATTTAGAACAAAAGAAGGGACCTATTTTGTATGGTCGCGGTGGACAAGTTAATTTATGTAGGTACTCTACTTCAGCGCCGTCATGTTGGTCTCGATAACGGTTTTGGTGGGCAAACGAAGTCACTCTCGCTTTTCGGATCCCGACCGCCCGTCTCGTAGCCGCGTCGTAGAGCTAGAATGAAATGCGTCATTAAGTAAATTTTGGCTTTTGTTTTTAGCAGAAAGCAGCAATGGCAAAAGTAAAACAAACATGGTTTTACTAATAAGATAAGGAGTTAATTGCAAAAACACTAAACTTGTCACTTCACGTTGGCTTTCAAAAACGTGACAGTGTAATTCTTCAGACAGTCTTGTGTTGCGTATTTTAAGCAATCAAATATTACTTGCGTCAACGGTGAAGTTGAAGAAGAAACTTTTTGTGAAAACCTACATGCCCCGAGAATCCTCTGTAACGTCCTCAAAGGCATCTGAAGCCTATCCTTATCTACATTTCTCTAGGAAAAATCTTTGTACGGTATGCTAGGGTCGCCGCCGCCGCACCCACTTCCGCCGCGTAGCTGTTGTTTTATAATCAATTTGTGTTTTGGTTGGAAATGTGTAATGCTGGTTATATACTAGAGACAACCATCTCAGTCCTCTAGCGTTTACATTTCAAATATTTCAAAGATTAATTAAACATATATAAACTAGTTAACAATGCATTTGAGACCAATAATACTTACGATAACTGGACTATTAATAACAGGACAAACTTGCTCTAACATTCCTAACAAATACAAAACAAGTAACACTCCTATTAAACAGAACTTTGTATGTAAACTAGATTCTATCCGCGTGTCCTCTCGCGTAAAAGTAGATTTTCCGTACAAACTTTCATCCCATATTCAACCCCCATAGGAATGGTTTTTGGAAAAAAACAAGCCTATGTGTTGTGTGGTGTATAAGCTATAACATTGTAAAGTTTTAATAAAAATCCGTTTGGTAGTTTTTGCGTAAAAGAGGTTACAGCCATCCATCCTTAAACACTTTCGAATTATAGTAGGACTAGCTGTTGCCCGCGACTGCGTCCGCGTTAAACGTATAATGTTTTAATTCCCTCGGGATCAGTATATTTATTCGGGAAGTATCCTATGACAATCTCCATGTATGAAACTACCTGTCTACCAAATTTTACGAAGATCGATTGCATGGTTTAGCCGTGAAGTCGTATCAAACAAACGAATAAATTATCGCATTTATAAATTAGTAGAATATAACAGACACTAACCGTACACGTAAAGCAGCGGCCACATTTGGAGACGGAATAACGTAAACGTGCTACAAAAGGATATAAAAAAAAAAAGATGTGGTTGGCCAATGTGTATATTATTATATTACTTGTAGGTAATAAGGAAAACGCTTTGCGAGCGAAACTGCGTCAGCCAACTAACTACTTATACCGTTTTTTTATCTTATGGAATAAATAATGTTATTACTTACGTGCATTTATTTGAATTTAGTTTATATACAAAATTCACTCGGATAAATGGGATTAAATTGTTTTGGATAGCGTTTTTCATTTATATTATTTTAGTTAATATAAGTCGTCTAAAATCTGAAAACAGTGAATTGTTATTATTATGTATTTACTGTTATTAGTACACACCTTGTTGTATACATTGTTCATTGTTAACTGAAACTGTAAATTGTAAAATTTGTGGGTCTCCGGTCACACCAGAGATGTTGTAAAAAAAATGTACTAAAGCTAGCAATCTGTGTACCTACATAAGTGGCATCACACCAAATAATATACTTTCAAGTAAGGTCTGCCGGGTCCTGCCAGAGATAGAGTGTAGTAATAAAAAAAAACAAAATTGACTAAGGATGATTTTCATGGTTGCTGTCAATCTGAAATTGACCTTCTTCTCCTGAGAAGATCCATTCCACACATCCTGATGTTAAAGCTGGCATTTGTGTGGAATGTGATTGTGAAAACTTTCCATTTCGAGTTAGAATGGAGTGTACATACCATGGTATTTGTTTGTCTATAGGCCCGGCGACCTGGGTGGAGCGGTTCCCGGAGGCACGCGGCGCGCGGCAGAGTCCCGTGGACATCGACACGTCGCGCGCCAGCAGCAGCGGCAGCGCTCCGGCCCTCGTATGGCGGTACTCCGTCAACCACCCGCGCTCCGTCGTCAACCCCGGCTACTGCTGGCGAGTCGATGAGAACGGATACGAGTCAGGTTTGTTTAATTATTTCGAACTAGCTGTTGCCCGCAACTTCGTCCACATTAATTTTTTTATGTTTTCATTCCCTCGAGATCTGTATATTTTTCGGGATCCAAAGTATCCTATGACTATCTCCGTGTTTGAAACTACCTCTGTAGCAAAATTCTATGAAGATTGATTGTATGGTTTAGCCGTGAATGCGTATCAAACAACTAAACTCTCGCACTAATAATATTAGTAAGATACTTAGTAAGAACTCTACCAATCGCTGATCGCTAACACTTACAACCGGCGACCACCTCGGCCCCAGGTATATCGACTGACGAATACTAACTCTCATAACATAAAAATGGAGTGGAGCATAGGTACACCAGGCCTTCTTAGTTGTAAGGAGACACCAGTGCCCTGCAGTGGGCCGCTATTGAGTTGTATTTTGTGTCATGGTGAGTGAAGAGTGCACCCACGGACGCGTACAACGCGCATATGGGCCTCTTAGGTGGAGTGGGCCCCCGAAGCGGGGAACAGACCCGAAGACAAGGATGGTCGCGCATCAGCAGCGGCGGCAATGCTCTCCTTCTTGTCTGTTGATACTGTTAGACAACGACCGATATAAATTGCTTGTAAAGTAATCCCCCGAACTTCACAACTGCTCCCGTCGAACCTTATATTGACACTACCACCTGATTCAGAACTAGGTGTAATGTACATGATAAGAAGTTACTATATACTTTTACTAACAAGACACTAGGTATTTATTTATACCTATATTTATATAGGCTAGATCTTCATTTCAAGGTAACACGTTATTTAATTACCCGTATAATGGCAACATTTTCTTAAAGTCTACTCTTTATTGTTTTAAAATAACCATGCAAGGCCTCAATTCTGACTGCGTAAATTATTGCATGCAAAATTGTTTAATAGGTATAAATTTCTTTTAGAACAATGACATTCAATAGTATTTAGTTTCATAGTTTCAGAATCATTCGGTTAAATTACGACTTTTAAAAAACTGGTCATTTGCAAACATATTCAAGGCTAGGCATGTTTAGTGTTCAGTAGTCATGTAACTTGATCAACAATTTAAGAGGCCTCTTACATTTCGCATCTCTCTCGCTCGCACTAACATTTTCATGCGGTAAGAAGACATTTAAAGTAAAGTTTGGTTCGGACTAATCAAGAAGCGTATGGTGGATGCCATATTTTTTATTGAGATATACTTAGTAACATTAACGCACCTATCTATTCCAGGGCAATTATAACTGAGTTTCTACTTAAAATTATAGACTTTCATAATGGGTCCAGCGTTCCAATGCCAACGCCCAATTCCAAGCTAGTAGCGTTTTAAAGTTAAACTTCTATTTCAATTTATTTTAATTTCACCACAAGTTATCATTAGATACAATACTTAATGAGACATTATGGTGAATAAATATGATGTATTCGCATTAACGGTTAAAAATACACAAAGTTCATTTAAATGGGAACTTAACCTAGTCTGGTACACGTATGCTAAACTTTTGTTGCGATGCATCTTTACCGTTTTCTTTCATCAGTGTACTTTGCACAAACCTTCAAAAGTTTTTGTCAGTATTCAATTAATGACGAACCTTACAATAACACGTAAATTCAAGGTTCTGGTCAGTGGACAAATACAAAAAATACCTAGTCCAGTTCTTAAAAGATTTCTCTGCCAGAAAAAAATGTATGTCCTTTACTTATATTGCCGGCCATGTAAATGTAAAACGCATCAATTTCCAATTTGATTTTTTCCCTTAGGGTTAGGCCATGGTCCACAAGGCTGGACAAATTCGGATTGGCGAACTTTGAGACCATTATCAAGAACTCTCAGGCCAAGGTCTCCTCACGATGTGGACACAAACCCCAAAACAATGAGTCAAGACACTCATGACATGGGAAGTCGTTTCATTCTATGCTTTTAATGTTCAGGCTCTTTCGGCATTCAGTTACACACAGTATACAAATCTACACTGTATACTTACACTTAACTACAAAACTGTTGCAACGAACTTTGCTGGCTACGTGCACTGTTTGCAAACGCCTTATAAACTAACTCGTATGGCACCGTTTCAAAATACTTTTGCGCAACATAGAAATGGTTATCAAAAAAGTTAATGATTATTTGCTTGCAGAGTTACGCGGCGGCCCATTGGGATCCGATGTGTACAAACTGGAGCAATGGCACTGCCACTGGGGGGCGGTGAACGGCGAGGGCTCCGAGCACACCGTGGACGGCCGCTCCTTCTCCGGGGAGCTCCACCTCGTGCACTGGAACACCACCAAGTACGGCAGCTTCACCGAGGCGGCGGGCCAGGCAGACGGGTTGGCGGTTTTGGGAGTTTTGCTGATGGTAAGCTTAGACATTATAAAAACAACTAAACAAACAATAAAAAAAACCGCCATCCATCATATCATATAATTACATCAACGGGACCCTAACATGCGCTTATTGTGAGCGCACGTTAACTCATCGGATAGGGTACCTACATCGGTCAAATCAAAACTAGCTCAATACATTTAGAGTCTTTACACCATGCCTAGTTGCCGTAGCTGAAATCGGATATTATTATTATAACAATAAGAAATAGGATATTATTATTATGGATATCTTATCTTACCAATAAATAAAATTGTTGTGTGTATCTGTGATGCTATAATTAAGGCCAATAATTAAATAGAATATGCTATGAAAATGACACCAAAACAATAAACCGGTTTCAGATTTTTGTTGGCCTAATTACCTGTCTGCGTTTTTGTCGCGAATAGGTTCCGAAACCGCTGAACGGATATTGATGAATTATTCAGGGATTGTAAAGGGTACACTAACTTACCATATTGATTTATCTCAATATCTCAAACGGTTTATTAGTTATACTTAGCCCTTATAGCGACTGTATCGTATATTAGACGTTTATCGTATTACGTTATCCTACTCTTTTTTGTAAGTACCTACATATCAAAATTTCACGTGGACTAAGCCACAAGCACTCCCTAGTATCAAATATATAAATAACAAGAAGCCTTCAGAAAAATGTCAGAATACATCAGCATGCCAGGTTCACAATGGTATATCAAAGGTGTGTGTAGTCTGTGAAGTCACACCCGACAGTGACGATACCTTGATTATAAAGCTAAAAAAGTACAAAGATATATATTGAAACGCCTTCTACAGTTGTACGGTAAACGGCGATTCCGTGATGCGTTGTTTAGTGTCCCTGGCTGACGACTGTGGGTCCCGATTTCGATCCCCGGCGGGGGAAAACAGTAAACATTTATTTGGCAGATAAATGTTTGTACTCGTGTCTTGTTCGCTAAATTGTATGGTTTTCTGTGTGTGTTCTGTGTTCTGTATGTGTTATGTGTGTCTGCCACCCGCAATTCAGTCCTAATGCTATATAATCCTAAACCTAGTGCGTAAGCGTAATAAGCACAGACGCGATTCGACTATTTGTAAAAAAAAACGTTGTCCTAAAGTATAAAAAGAAGTGTGATTTTAATTGTCACTAAAATTTTTCAGAGCAGATGTTTATGGAAAAACCAATTGAATTCTATGGTGAGATCGCCACATACAAAAGCATTACGGTGCACGCGCCGGATCCCTCCGCCTCCTATCAAACCGAACGTTCCAGTTGATTGAATGCATCCGTCACTGGAGCAAATTTAGAATGTGAACCAGAGTGTGTAACATGTCACACTTCAGAGCCACAAATCACAATAAAATGGGTTAAAGTCCTACCGTAAGTTCCTCATTTAATTGTTAATAACTTCACGTCACTCATTACAGGTGACTACGTAACGTAACCACTCTAACCAAAATAATCAAGTAAGACACGTCTTGATTTTGAAACGTTGATAACGTCAATGATTGATTTCTTTAAAAAAAAGCTCAGTGATATAAGCCAGTTACCTGAGATGGCTGAGACATTTCAAATTGGGGTTAAATTACTATTATTGTTGAATACGAGTCAGATGAAAATTAGATAACATCGAATAAAATACTTATGAGTATCTGCGTAGGTATAATCCAAAACACATTCTAAATTTATAATAACAGTTAAGTACACATAATATACCTACATTGTCGGGTCATATTTTCTGTCACAAACATTTCAACGAATAACTTTTGTAACTCTTTATTTAAATTATTTATATAACAACAAATGTATTAGTAAACCAAATTATGTCTTTAACAGTCACTGTTTTAATCAGGGATGCTTTGAGTGACTCCCAAATTTTGCCATATTTTGTAATCCAAAGGGTTGAAGTCCCGGGATCTCTGGAGACTTCATTTTTTCAGACGCTCATTAAGAATATGCCCAGTTTTTCTTCAACAAGCTCTGAGTTCAAGATCTTCATTTAACACTCGTTTGCTTATCCCTAACTGAAAAGCTAAATTTTTTTGCTTGCGGACGGGATATCGTTGAATTCGCGCCTGTACTGCTTTGATGACCTCTGGTATCCTTACCGTACGAGGTCGGCCTCTCTTTTGAAGGTCTTCAAAACTCGAAACTTCAGTTAAACGTTTGGTGGTACGAAAATCAAACCTCCAGGGTTATTTTTTAGTTTTATAGCATTTTAAAAGTCAGTAGGCCTTTTGGCCGGCTAGACCACCAGAGGTTGACGGCTTGAAACCATTCTGAATCAACTAATATCGATCTATAATCTAATAATCGAAACAAAACTACTAATCATATTTGTATAATAGATAGATAGATAGACGAAAATATTAAGAGAATAATAATAAATGAAATAATAATAAAGTTATAATATAAAAAACTATATGTATGTACCTACCCTTAAAAACCTGACAATAAAGAAAACGAAATGTCACCACGTTTTATTTTAAATTTTGAAAGAAAAAAATAGCTTAGTGAAATAATGCAAACTGCTGGTAAAAGGGGTTACGTCAGTGAAGCCTCGCAACTCAATCCTTTTAGGAGCGTCACTCACCTGCAGCGGTATCAAAGGTCACACACATACGAGTACACCACATTCGTATAATATTACACATAGGTAATACCGTAATTTAATATGAGAAGTTTACAGGCATTTATGTTTAAAAATAAATTTTACAGTGTTGTTTGACCCTGTACATTTGTACCACACAATAATCCTTTCTATATTGATTGATATTTAATAGTTATTCTTAAAGAAACTAACTTGGTTGCTTAATATTTGCTCCTTTCTTTAGGTGTGTATGTTTACAAGTACTATCCCATTACAACCCCCGAAAATTTACTATCAGCTTTGCAGGCTCGAGACGTGTATTGTCGGTCTAGTCAGAGCTTTACAAGAAAACGTAAATGCTGTATCTAAATTGCTTAGCGTAGTTGCAACTTCCTTTTTTTTAGCTGATTATGTAATCAGCTTTAAAACCTGTTTGCAACGCTGTTATATGATGATACTATCTATCATGAGACTGATTTCATAATACTTACCGCAGTTTAACCTGTAAGCTATGATGTTCAAGCTACTTTATAAATTCGATAGTGAATTGTGCTTGATAAATACATAAATGAAAAATTTAGACTTTTGTGTCTTCATCAATTATTGCATTGCCTACGCATAAACGCTTGGTCCATTTTAAGTCATATAAAAAGAAGATTACCTATTATTCAACGCTACTTATGACGTCAAGCCTACCTACTACGTATATAAATATGGCATGAAGTGACTAACTTATACTAACGTACAAATAAATCATCAGCATCACTCTACTGGTTTATACTTATATACAATACAATACAAGATTCCTTTATTGCACACCAGGAAAAGGTACAGAAATAAATTCACAAAGTAAATTTCGTACAAATGGCGGTCTTATCACTAAAGAGCGATCTCTTCCAGACAACCATTGAAAAACAAACATGAATAATATGTAAGAAGTAGGGTAGGGGTACACAATACGATACACAAAAACACACACGCACGCACACACATACATAAATATAACATATACCACAGGTACCTACATAGTTTTTACAATTTCCTTATATATATTATATTCAAAGACTACTCACTTAGGTACCTATATTGAAAATCCCGAAAGTATTTCATCACCACAACCCATCACCGGCCCACTACCACTGCTGAGCACGGGTCTCTATAATCCAGATGTACGGGAGTTTTATCTGCACTTGCTTAAATAAAACTAATAAAAATACATATTTACTTGAAATTTTTTTATAACGCGGCTTTGCACGTGGCTCCGCCCGCGCTACATTCCTTTATTTATCCCACAAACGGTGCGTTTTTCAGTCAAACTTCGTTATCTTTAAGGGGGGTAACTGGGTGAGGCGCATTACGTAGCCAAATATGTAGTAGGTATAATCTATGGTTCCAATTTCCGTAAAACATTCGGAAAGTCGTACTAACATTTATTTGTCATCGTGTCAGCAATTCCACATTATTAAATTATTTAACCCATACCATAACAGTTCTACTTCTAGCGCGTATTTAATTTTTTCTTGTTTCAATAACAGAAGTGGTATTGTTCCAGGTAGGCAGGAAGCACGAGGAGCTGCAGAAGGTGGTGCGGCTGTTGCCGTACATCCAGCACAAGGGCGACAAGGTGACGTTCGCGGAGGCACTGGACCCCGCGCGGCTGCTGCCCGCACGCGCCGCTTACTGGACGTACCCCGGCTCGCTCACCACGCCACCCTGCACCGAGTGCGTGACCTGGATCCTCTTCAAGGACCCCGTGGAGGTCTCCGCTGAGCAGGTACTTAAAACCTTTCTCCCATAGTCTTTACTTTACCAACTCACATTCCTATAAACATCTCATACTAACTGGACTTACATCCCCAGTTCCTTTTACGGTCCATTTCGAGGTATGTCGCAGATGTTATAGGCGGCAGCGGATGGGTGGAACTGCGTTTGGTATGTTATTTACATTAAAAAAAGTACCTACTTCAATCATCCTATCCCTATGATTAATTACTATTAGGAGTAAATGCAAAACTTTATGAGTTTGTTTTTATACTTTACCCGTTTCTTCGATAACATGGAATCGAAAATGTACGAGTATTACGAATGTTAATCCCTTTAATTTGATTCCGTAGGAAACAGCTAGAT
>DWLO01002161.1:0-13111 GCA_018245335.1 Dalla quadristriga | reverse complement strand
GTGTAGCCGGCATCCACACCTTTCCGACCGAAACACAATTGTTGAACAACAATTATTTCACGTCAGAAATGGGTGTGGCGGTGGTACCGCCCCGGGCGAACCGTATACAGGTTCTACCACCTACCAAAGTCAAATGTCAAAAGAATAGCAACCCATCCAACCATCGACTGCCGCCCACGGAAATCTGTGACAAAACTCAAATAGGTTAGGTTAGTTATGTTAGTATTAGCAGAACATTCGTTGGTTAGTATTCATTAGAAATACTGTGAGAGTTAGGACTGAACCCGGTTTGTTAGTGTGACCGTGTTAGTGTGACCCGGTGAAACCTGGCTTTGAGGTTCGAAAAATAGCGATAGGGTAGACTTATCATTGAAATTAAATAATCTTTTGCAGGCACAGTAGACGGTCACCACAACGTGAACGAAGATATGATTCTCATATGGGTGGACGCCCATGCCGACATCAACACTAACAAGACCTCGGGGTCGGGGTCGGTGCACGGCATGCCTGTGGCCCTGCTAGTTAAGGAAATGGCTGACTACTGGCCCTACTTACCCACTATGGACTGGCAAGTGCCTAAGTAAACATCACTTAGTTCTCATACTTAACTTAAGAGGTGCAGAAGTTTACAAGGTTACCGGACGTCATTGTTTGTTCAGACATATATCTGGGGTCCTTTTCGAATCGCAGGCATACACCGACTTCTTGAAATTATGTGCGGTTTAAAATTAAACATCGCACTGATTTTTCAAAGTGATGTGCGTTTTAAAATAATTAAACATCGCACTGGTTTTTCGAAGTTATGTGCGTTTTAAAATCAAATGATGAAGTCTTTTCCAAGTTATGCGCGTTTTAAAAATAAACATCACACTGTTTTCGAAGATAATATATATGCGTTTTAAAAATATCAAAGCCTAAGTGAAACATGACTTGCTTTAAGGGTGAAGTACAAGTACAACATCGGGAGCAACCATCCGCGTTTGGAACCTGCCAATCAGCAGTGGCCAGCGAGGTGGACTATGGTTTTAACCATTTTATAGAGCAGTGGGACAGTGTTAAGTTGATGATGATGGTGATGATGATGATGACTTTACTTTCACTCTTTAGACATAAGCCGCTTAAAGTAGATTAGTAATTTATTATAAACGGTACCTACTGTATACTACATAGAGCTAAATGTATTTTTTATTCAATCTCATCATGCTACTTTCAGATTTTCTATCAAGAACCTCGGCTACGTTGGTCTCCGGTCTGTTGATGAATATGAAATGCTGGCCATACAAAAATATAACGTACCTGCATTTGCTATGGAGGATATTGACCAGTGAGTCGAATTAATTGACGAACACTTCTAGTACTAGATTCACGTTCAATTCCATTCAAAATTGATTACCAGTGTCCATGGGAGACGTATTGGCCAAGACCATTGCATAACTCTTAATCTATAACTTTACATAAGAAATAGAGATAGGACACATCTAGCAGGTTAAGGTGCGCTATACGCTATTGAAACTTCCTCGTATTGCGCTAATATAAGTATTTATGCTATTTTCAGGTATGGCATACAAAAATCAATTAAGCACATACTTCACGTATTAGACCCGAATATGGAAAAGCCAATCCATGTTAGTTTTGACATCGATTCCCTAGACGCTATTGAAGCACCAAGCACAGGGACACCAGGTACCCACTCATTTCAACATTTTAATATCTTTAAAATCATTCCGCAATTGTTTACAACTCATTAGTAGGGCACGGGTCTCTCCTCTCAACTGAGAAGGCAGAGCGTACTCCACCACGTTGCTCGAGTGCGGATTTGTGGAGTGGCCAAGCAGTGTCTGATCTTTTTGGCTGCCCGAAGGCATCCAAAAAGGCTTCACGATAACAACCAATACCGCCAGATTAATGTGCCCTCCGAAGGACAGAAGTGCCCATGTAATTTTGCCACTAGCGATCATCCATCCAACTGCCGTACGCGTCGGGGCGGGTTAACTTTGTCGTTCAGTCACTATTGACATTCGCCGCGCGACTGTGAGGCGTTTCTGACACAGAAACACATAAAACAGATAAAGGCATCAAACTCCTAACTCTTACCCTGTCAGTCCGAGGTAATATGTATGAATACGTGTATAAAATAGATACAACGGGACAATTATTTTCCACTTCAACAGTTCGTGGAGGGCTCACGCTCCGTGAGGCGATAAATCTAATGGAGATCATCCATTCAACCGGGCGTTTACGCGCCATTGACCTGGTGGAGATAAACCCGGCTTTAGGCAACGATGCCGACCGGAAGAGAACCCTGGAAGCCGGCCTGTGTGTACTGCAAGCTGCCCTAGGGTTCTCCAGGAGAGGCACCACTCCCAGGGGCGTAGAAGATTTACCCATACAGACATTCTACACGCAAAACGGGACTAATGGACACAAAATTTAAATTCAAAAACCATTAAGTAGATACCTAGCTAAGTAGATAACTAGCTTACAAGCTCGAATGTACTTAAATGGCACGTCGTCGATGATGCTTCGCGGAATTCGTCCAAAAGCTCACACAGCCAAATTCCTTATTGGTGTTATAATGATGTAAGCCTTTATTGTTAATTATTTGTAAGGTTTTCGAATAAACGTGTAATAAGCTATTGTATTTTATTACCCTGTATACATTGGTTTCAATTATCGTAACCGCAAACCGTAACAATATCCACGTCCTGAACAAGGCAAAAAAAAATTACAAAAATTTATATGAAACATGTTCGTCCGTGGAATATTATTTCTTCTATTGGTACGTAAAATTTATGTACACTTTAAACCCAACCAATTCCAAACAATAGGTAAAATACCTTGGTATTAAAAATGCGTAAGTTTGTGAGTGAGGATAGATTCGCGTTAGATGTTTGTTACCTACAGATGTTTTTACAATTTAGTATAGAGATTTAACCCTGGAAAAATATTCAACCCTTAAGCGGATGAAATAAGAAAGATACCATTGAGCGGGAAAAGCAAATATTACGAGGGCGGAACCTCGTGCAATATTTAGAATAAAATTGCCTTAAATCCAAAGCCTATTTATATGTCAACAAAGCAAGTGTGTATGGAAGACATGGAACAGTTTATTTTGTGAATGAACATGGCTGGGCTCTATTTTCACAGGGTTTAGTGAAAGGATTCTGACGCATGACGGACATGACTATACTATAATCATATAGGCCGGCGTGGTGTTTACTGTAGGTACAGAGCCTAGTAGGTGTAAATGTGAAGCCGCCGTGCAGTAATGATAGTGATAGCCGAGTGACTAAGATTTTGGCGTAGGTACTAATGGATGGGACCGGGGTCCGAAGCTCAGGTACGCCTCTCACCTCCCTACCTCTAGGTACAAGAAAACATCGTAATGAAACCTGTTTTTCTAAAGAATTAATAGCGTTTTCAAAATTAAATATGCCTGAAGCCTGCGAACCGCACTTGTTCACCTTGGTGGACTTTGGCCTAACGCCTCTTCCATTTATTCAGAGGCACACAAAGCAATGGGCCCATGATAGGATGATGACGATGAAATTTAAAGAGCACTTTCTGTTCCAGCAATATTTTACTATCTTAACGGCTAACTCGGAGCTAAGCAAACTAGATGAACAAGAAATATTGACCAAAGTTGGTCAATATTTCGATGGAATACCAAACCTAGAGCCAAAATACATTATGAACGACGGTTTGTCAAAACTAATATCTGGATATTATGGCGGGAAGGTTAAAGCGTTTCCGCTGTACAGAGTTAATATAAAGATCGATCGAACGCCTGTCAAAATTCCATGGACACTGGATCAAGCCAGCCAATTTACAAACGACAATTATAAAAGTAAATATAAATACATAAGAAAAAAAAAGCGACCACAGTAATAAAGCGTTCTTTGTTTGCATAATGATTTTATTCAACATGATCTTTCAATTACACACTAACAATTCGTTCAGATTTGTAGGTACATATCATTACATTAGTTTAAACAGGAAGTATAAAAATAGTAAACTAAAGAGTTATTTATGCGATGACCGCTTTTTTACAATAATTATTTATTACATATTGAATTGAGTCAAATCACATTCGTGGGGGGCGTTTTAACATGTCTGAAAGTTGTTTGAGCAATCATTTTACTTATATTTGTATGCTAATGGAACGTATGTAAACTATTTAATATTTAAAGTACTATGATTTCAACAAGATAGTTGGCCCTATCAAAAGCAAGGAACAGACTCGAATCTGGAATCACTGGACATTATAGCACAATACCTTACTTAATTTAGGTAAATGGTGCTGATGCTCTCTTTGGAAAAAAAATTTTTTGTGTAAAATCTTAACTTCGCCTTAAACCTGCTCATATGCCAATTATTTGACAAAAAGACGTGCTACACTCACGGACTAGTAAAAACAGATGGACCCCGCGTCACCTACATCGAAAGCGAAGCACCCTGACTGTGCCGATCTATTCCTACATATACAACGCCTCACGCAACCACTTACATCATAGCGTGCCGAACAATTGCCATTTTCATTCATCTGGCATCCCTTACATTACGCACTAATAGATCGTCCGGTGCTTCAGTTTCGACATGAGCGGCGCGGAGTCCTTCTTTTTTTACAAGTTCATGGCAATACTATGCTATAGTAAACTTTAGTAAAGGCAAGCATGCCACATACTGTGTCAATTGAAAATAAACAATTGCAAGTGCGGGCAGTTAGAGGGGCCGCTTGCTAGTACCAACCATGTACTCATTGGCATGAAATAGGTATTATGTTCTTTATGCAAATGTTGGCATCTATATAAGTACGTAATGAAAACAAGTGGCTTATACTATATTATGGAGATTTGCTACATATTATAGATATGTTGCATATACATTTGTGTATTGTTTAGAAGTTAACTTGAGGTCGGTAATGTTTCTGGAACTTGTTATTTTTTATGGACATTTTCATCTGCCACTTGGCTTGCACTCGCTTTAGGAAATGTATGTCACGAGCTTTCCTGAAATAAAATTTTAACATAAGTATAAATTGGATAAATTAAAAACTTGATGGAATGTGCTTAAATAAAATAAGTTTTGAATCATTTTTCTTAGGTCTATATCTTCATAACTAATATAAAGTTTTCACTGCAATCCGACAATAACTGTAACCATCCTCAAACAAGCCTTCAGGTTGGTTCAAATGTTACTATATAACTATTTTCTAAAATCTAAAATTCGGCAAAAGCTGAAAGAGCTTTTTCCATGGGATTTTCATGTCATATAGCGTTTGAATTAATCAGACCCGGTTGCCAAATTCAGAACGTACTGTTTTTTTAATAATCATCACAACCCATCAGCACCCCACTACTGAACACGGGTCTCCTCTCAGAATGAGAAGAGTTTAGGCCATAGTCCACCACACTTACCAATTGTGCGTTGGTGAACTTCAAACACTCTCAAGGCATGCTGCAGGTTTCCTCACAATGTTTTATTTCAACGTTAACATAGTGATATTTAATTAATAAACAAGTTATATTCAATTGCTTAAAGAAGTCAGAGAAGTCATGTGCCTGGGATTTGGACCCAGAACCTCCCGAATAGGAGGCCCTTATCTTAATCACTCAGCTATTGTCGCACTGCCCAGTATAAACAAAGAGTGAAACACTACTTACTTAGCCGCAAGAGCTTGCTCTTTTGGAGCCCAGCCCAATGCCTTGTATACTCCCAACAACCTATGCAACTTGCGATCCGACTTTTTAACCAAGGCTACGCTGTTTTGATTCAAATTCTGTTTGTAGTATCTGAAAACATAAAATAACTTTTATTACCAAAACAAAACAAATAAACATTACCATACACTATCAACATTATATTAAAACAAGGGGATAGGGTGTATACCTACAGATAAATAAACATAGAAATAAAGGGCAGGTAAGTAAAAGCAAGTTATGGTAGCAAAACACACAATATTTAATATGTAAAAAACATTAGCAGGGCATGCCTGTGTGGAGATGCGGAAACACTTGGAGGGAGGCAAAGATCCATTTAGTTTGATGTGAAATCCAATGACATTTATGAAACTATGAAATCATATTATCCTAAAGCATTTCACTATGAGTACGCTAATATAGCCTGAATCTACAGTACTTACTTCATAAGGGAACGGTGTCCAACAGTGACACCTGATGGCAGCACCAATAGAAAGTCATCGCCTGCCAAAGTAGCAGGGTCCTCCACCTCGGCATCAACGTCCATATTCTCATCAATTTCATTGTTCTCAGGATATGAAGCACTGAAATAATTGCAAACACTTTATTAAGAAACTGAGTCATTTAATAACATTCATTGTATTCATTGTAAAAGTAAGTAAAAGATATTAGTTTTAATTAAAGACAAGTGGATGGCCACGGTCTTACAGGTGTTACGTTATTGTAAGGTTCCAAAGACATCATCATCATCATCACAACCCATCATTGGCCCACTACTGAGTACAGGTCATCCCTCAGGATCAGTACGGTTTAGGCCTTTGTCCACTACACTGGTCACCTGGAGGTTGATGGACATGATAAAAACTCACAATAAATGTACAGTCAAATGTCAATAAACAAAAATTCCTAGAAACAATTTTGGATTAGAACTTCCGAAATTGGCGGCCGAAATTTATATCATCATTACCGGGAATAATTCATGGCTGCATTTTTGTATGAAGCCATTTAAATTGAGTTTGTACTTCTCACATGACTTATACACAACACAATCACAAAAATTGTAGAACCTGTCAAGTCATTTAGTTATTGATCTATACTTTTGTTTGAACAAGTGCAAAATATATAACATATGAGTTATGCATAACTATGATAATGTATGGGCAACCACAGTACTGTGTAATGTCTTGTGTGTAACTACATTCATGCATTCACAGGTTTTGACCACCAATAGATTATTAATTAGATGTTACCTGTAGTCATAGTAATCTGCATACTCGGCAAGTGCTAAGCCATCGTGCAACATCTTGCAGTGACCTTTATCCACCATATGCCCACGGGCAGCTTCCATTGAATAGAATGTCCGACCCGTTTCATTGCACCAGAGGCACATGTAACCTTGCG
This sequence comes from Dalla quadristriga, assembly GCA_018245335.1. Lineage (NCBI taxonomy): Eukaryota > Metazoa > Arthropoda > Insecta > Lepidoptera > Hesperiidae > Dalla > Dalla quadristriga. The sequence goes on along the minus strand of DWLO01002161.1, from coordinate 6,011 downwards.
ATATCTGCAATTTAAACATTTTTAACTAAATCTAATATACAATATTCGTTAGGGCACTCACAATATTTATTATGTAATTATAATGTATAAATATAATGTCAAGTAATAAATTTGATCAGTATTACTTAATCAGTAACTTTAATGTTAAGACTTTAAGGCTATGATTTGTCCACGGTTTAAATACCACCCACACACCCATGACTTTTATAAGTTATGTGCGCCTTTAAGAAATGAATATCATCTGCTTTCAGTGTAGGAAAACATTGTGAAAAACCCTGTGTGCCTGATAGTTCTTCATAATGTACTCAAAGGTATGTGAAGTCTGCCAATATTCAACTGGCCAGTGTGGTGGACAATGGCCTAACCCTTCTCACCCTGAGAAGAGACCTGTGCACAGTAGTGGGCCAGTGATGGGGTGTGATGATGAATTTTTACCAAATCAAATGTGTATGCAAATATATATTTAAGTATTATTTAACAGTCTTCTAAGACCTCTAGTTCATTTTGTGCCTTGTACATAGTTTTTAGGTATTATAAAAATAATAAATGTAAAATGAAATAGGATTATTATGTTATGTTGGTTGCAACCCACAACTAACCATTTTACTATAGTGTTGAGGTAAATTGAGACAATGCTTCTTGCAGCCTTAATTAAAGAGCGATTTTCTTCAAAATCATACAACAATGCCCATGGACACCAACAACAAACCTCAAACAGAACCAAAGCATTCCTATTCAAATCTTAGGTCAGAATGACATTTTATTAATTTGAACATGTAAAACACATGTAAAACAGCACAAACTTAATATAGAGTAGTATACCTTTTCTCCAAGGTAAAACAATAGACCTTTAATATCAACACAATATTCCACATCAGGAATGAAAAATGAATGAGCCTCAGACATATGCTTTAGATTTTTGACCATAGATTTACTGTGGTGGCTGCAAAATAAGCAATCCTGCAGCTTAATGAGAGAGTCACTTCCTTTGATCCGGCATTCATCCCATTCATCTGAATCCAGCTGAAAATCAAAACAACCATATTAGTACAAATAGTGTTGAAAAATATTGTGTAATAATTTTTAACAAATGTGTTCAGAAACCAATGTAGACTTTACAGATTGAAAACTCTTAAGACATATTTATTTACACTTGACTGAACTTTGAAAGTTATAATTGGCCAACCCTGGATAAAGGTGATGGTAATAACAAGTAAAAAAATACACATAAATACTGAGATAGGTGTTTCACCTCACTATCATACATGTTGTTAAATACAAACCTCCTCTATCTCAGAATCCGTTTCAATATCCTCATCACCCAAGTCATTAGCATTGACAATAACAAACTTTGCTGGAATTGGTTTACCGGGCCCTTCATCAACCTTGACAAAGCTGTCAGTGTCTGAATGAGCGCTCTTATCCTCCTTATTATGCAGTACTTTATCTGCTGCTAACCTGTGCTTCTTGCTATTCAAATGATTGGTATATGCATTTTTAGTGTTGAACAACTTCGAGCAATGTTTGCAGTATACTGACTCATCACGATTAGTATTTTCTGCCAGCCCCTTGTGCTCCTTCGCCCTTTGTTCAAACTCCTCCAATGTAATCGGAGGAATCGAGGCTACTTTCCGTTTCAAATTATATCTGTGCCAATCCAATTTGTAATGTAGTCTTTGCAATTCTGCAGACTTAAACAGCACTTGGCATGTTATACAAGTAAACGAATCTGGCATTATTCCTTCTAAGTTTCAAAATTGAAATATCTATCACAGCCTGTTGAACACGTTTGAACGGAAAAGCTAAACTACGTACTTATTTATTTAAAATTGATTTTTTAGGTTAAATATCGATTTGACAATCAAGTCGTAAAATATTGCTGTCACATTAAAGCACAGATCACTTATTACTATATTATTTCAGTATATATAATTTTCTCTGTGCTATATCTGTAAAAGCAGTTAGCTAGTTTTTGTACCCTGTTAAAATAAAACTATGTAATAAAATAAAATAAAACGATTTCTGTACATATTTCGTAACTTTTAATCGACGGAAGCATTATTATGGATACAGAGTCAAAACACTGAAACTAGAAACGATATAGGCAAAGAGTTAAGTAATATATACGGGAAGCCGGAGGGCACAGCTAGTGATTTATATAACTGTCGCTATCAAGTGGGATGAACAATACTACCTTTTTTTGTAAACATGCAATGCAACGTAAATAATTATTAATATTTGAAAGAAATAAAATAACACATTTATTTTGACACAAAAAATACTGTTACAACATTTACTTACAGTTATAGCCAATCCAGTTCAATGCTATTTTTGTCGAAGGCTTGAACCCCTATTGTCTGTGTAGTGTATTATTTATTATCTGTTGCTTGAACTGCAAAATTCGTGACCCAGTATTTAAAAAGTACTCTGTGTTGACTGACTGACAGCTGACTAAAACTGACTGATTTTTGATTTGATTGTTTGTGTGTGATGTGAAGTACCGATGTATTGATAAACGATAAAATATTCTTGGTTCTAAGATTATTTTTAACATAATATAAATATAATGTTGGAAACAGACGAAGTGGACGTTGATTATTTTACACCTGCGGAAAGGTAAGAAAAGCCTCTAGAGGTACGGCTAAAATTTACCATTATGTATGTAATTTAGGATCCGTGAGATAAAAAGTGTATGACTGTAAGATATTCTTTTCAAATATTTTGTGTTTGCAGTGAAATTTATGCCTGATAAAATTAAAGCAATGTAAGAGAAAGCAATATTTTGATGCATGAAAAGTATGACTCTTAACCTAAGAAGTTCCCAACTTCGTAGTGAACGAAACATCTTTTAAATTTCTTTGGAAAGCAAAGCAATAAAAAGCAAATAGGTTATTCCTTTCTAACTTAGATTCTTCTTTTGTAGGCAATCGTATGTTTCCTGCCCCCGAATTTGTTCGGACTGTGTTCCCTCTTCATCGTGATTTATGAATGAAGTTCTTTATAACTAAAGAACTATAACTAAAGTAACTAAGCAGTAGCTTAAGCGACAGTCATTTCTTTAACATCATTTTGATTGAAGTTTACAAATTATATTTATGGTTATTTCTAAATTGGGTATGTTTATATAATTTTAGCACGTCCCTGGCAAATATATTTGGCAAAAGTACTGTACCTGATGAAACAAAGGATAATCCATCCTTAAAGTATACATCTTTGCCACAACCAATTTCCAAACCTGAGGATGCCAAACTAACACAATGGATTTTTACGTGTTTTGTGCATGGTTTTGAGTGGTATGTATGTTTTAGTTTTAACTTCTTTATATTATACCCTTGACAAATACATTAGTCATTGGTCAAAACTGGGAAGACACCTATGTGTTAACACCAACAGACAGTTCTCTGAAATTGTCCTCTGCACCACCTTAAACAACCAAGATTCATGGCCCTGCTTGTTATATCCATGTTTACTCTTAATAAAATACGTTTTAAGTAGTTACATTATTTGTTGTCTTGATTCTTGACTTGATTGAGATTTGCTGTAGTATTTTCTTCTTTTTATTCAGTTTCATTATCTGCACTTGTTAATCTGGGTTTCATGCTGTTACAATTATAGAAAAATTTGTTTGCGTTAATATTATTTAAACTATAAGTTTTTATATTACATGTTTTAGGTCAAATTCAGGATATATCAGCAGAGGAAAATTGGGCTTAGCAATATTAAATGTCGTAAAAACTAACAGTCATAGTATTTTGCTATATGACTCCAATAAAACAACCGTATCTTATGTTGCAATTTCTCCAAAATTAAACATACATAAAAGAGATGCGTTAACGATTTCATACTATGATAACACGCAAAAATACTGGAGTATTCAAACATCAGATGACGACATGAATAAAATATTACAGCTGTTAAAAAATTTACAGGCTGCTATTGTACATAAATCTTTCCAGGAAACTGACAGAGAGCAGTCAGATAACAATAAAGTATTTAATAAAGATGGCATTACTGTAAATGTTGAACCACATGAAGATGAAAAAGAACTGGATACAGATTTTTACATGCACCAGAAAACTAAAGATTCTATATTGAAGAGAATGGCCACTGTGGGACAATCAGTCTTACCTCCACATGGTATTCCAAAAGGACTAACAAGTGACTCTTCAGATTCAAACGATACTGAGGAAAATAAAGTTGTTGTCAGGCACAAACCAGGTAAAAATGGCCCTAGAAAAAATACAGAGCTACATAACACACACGACACTGAAGGCAATCTGTCATCTCAATCAAGAAAAGTTATTCATAAAAGCCATATGGATGCGCAATCATTATTGACTGCTAAAGGTCCTACTACACCTCCATGTAATGGTGACATTAATGTTTTTATATCAGAACAAAGAATGAGCAACAGTGAATTAAGAATGAATATGAATAGGATGGCTGATAAAATAGATTTATTGCTAGACAGAGTAAATGATGGTTCTAATATAGATAGGAGCACTTCATTGTCTAATTTTCAAAATGATATAGTGCAAAAATTGATAAAAGAGTATGAAGTTAAAATAAAGTGTTACGAAGATGCCTTAACTTCTAGAGGTATTGATTTCCACACAATAAATTCAACAAATAGTCCCATAAAGGAAAATTATACTGATAACTATCAAGCAAGCGACATGTATAAGACACAGATTGCAGAATTAGAGAAAGAATGCACAGAAAAGGATAAAATGATAACCTCGATGAAAGAAGAAACTAAAGTTTTGAATAAAAAAAATACTGAAACAAAAGACGAGAGCAAAAAAAAGATAGAAGAATTATATATTGAAATTCACACACTCAATGAAAACCTAAATATAAAAAATGAAGAAATCTTTACTATTAAGTCGAATTTTGAAAACATGAACATTAGCAATGAAGAAACTAATGATATTGCTAGTAAGGTTAAGAAAATTATGAATGATACATTTCAGAACATATCAGTAAATTTCAATGATCAAGATTCATACTCTGGAGAGTCAATAAAATCAATAATAGCATCAGTTATTAAGAAAAACACAAAAGCTGCATTACAAGATTTGTAACTTAGTAAAAAGGTAATAAAATTATACAAGATCTTAATCAAAGACAAATCTTAATAAGCCGTCAGGCGAGGCAAAACTAGCCAGCGCCCTCCGTATTTCTATGGTGCATTTATATTATACTCTTGCTCGAGTACTGCAAACCCTCTAATTTTAGAAACAGTTTTTTATTACAAATCTTTTGTAACTATTCAATATTTAACAGGAATAATATGATGTAAAGAACACATCTATAGTTTTAGTTATCAATAAATTAATTTAGATAAAGATAAGTTTAATTATGATAACCATAATCATCTATCTTAAGGTTTTTTCAAAATAAATAGCTCTCCATGTTGGCCATCATGCAAATATTGTCTTTTAATATATTATACTAATCATTGTACCTATTATGCTTATACAACACTGATATTTTTTCATTTATTTTGTGCCTAATTTAAGTTTTACACTGTGATGTACTGGACATAGTGCAGGTGACGGACACAGGAAATAAAGTCTAGGATAAAAACATTTATCTGCCATAAAAATATCTGCCCCGGCTAGGGTTCAAACCTCAGAACAATAATTCTCTTTAGTTATTGTTCTAAAGTTCAAATACATAGTTGGTCAGTTAACGCAACTGCCATAGCACCACGGGGGTTGGTCATAGTTGGGTCTTAGCAACTTAGCAAAGTTATGTCTATACCTCAGAACAATAAGTAAAAGCAATATTATTGTTCTGAGGTCCAAACAAAATGAAGGTTTAGTTTACTTTTGCCTGAAAGCATCGGTGCTGTTACATACAGATCATTTTACGGACGGCCAAAACAAGAAAACGTGATTATGAAAATCTAAAAATTTCTTTGTTTATTTATTTATTTACTCTTTATTGTACAAAACCTTAACTTAAGGATTACAATGGGCGAACTTAATGCCTAGCGGCATTCTCTA
>DWLO01002160.1:0-13113 GCA_018245335.1 Dalla quadristriga | reverse complement strand
CCCATTGTCCAAATTTCATGATTCTAGCTTCAGTAGTTTAGGCTGTGCGATGATGAATCAGTCTGTCAGTCTGTCAGACAGTCAGTCAGGACATCTCGCTTTATATAAATAGAGATAAAGGTTACTACAGCTGTACCGCGGAGTCGTTAATAGAGATAGGAGAGGAGTTAGGTGTGTATTGTAGGTTTCTGCTTGCTCGTTTGCTATTCTTATCATAATATAAAGAAATTGCTAAACAATAGTTAGACGGATAGACTTAGCTTTGTCCACAATTTTTCGCTATAGGTCCTTCTATACTATCGCGGGCTGACTCAGCGGCTCTCGAGATGAGTCTCGCTAGCTGACACCCACTACAAGTTTCGAATCTTGCAGACGTGGCGAATTTAAATTCAACGAGGCTGGTAGTTTTTTGCGCGCGCTCGCTCTGCTCTGATAGCTCTAAGATTATAACCGTGATGGTTATAATCTAAGATTAATTAAATAAAGTGAGATAAGTTACCGATCTGTCGCGCGTGATCTCAGAACCTAAAACCAGCGTCACACGTTTCGTTTAGTCGCTGACGAATCATGGTCTTGTTTGCACGCGAAACGACAACATAGCGCAATCTTTAACGTTAGCTTTAGCGGATGATGAGACTTATCACTTTATCCCTGTTGTTGGTTATTAATGTGCACGATACACGAGTTGTTATTGTGTGGGGTCGTGATTACGTGTATTTGCATCTAGGTCATGTTTTTGTAACGTGATGTATGGGTGTACCATATCATCTTATTTGCTTTTATCTAAGGGTATAAATAAATAGATTTTTGTCTAACGAACAAGCAGGCGTAAGTACATGTCATACTGCCCACTGGGAAAACCTCAGGCGGAAGCTGATCCAACAATTTACGCGTGCGCGGCAAAAATGATTCCTGTACCGTTTAGTAGAGGACTGCTTTCAGTTTGATTTTCTGAAGTGAAATGCATTCATAGACCTCGTGGCCACTACAAATTATTATTTGTTATCAAATAAACTAGTGACATACTTGAGGTAATTAATCCGATACAGTTCTCTTGAGTGTTTTCTAGTTCGAGCATGGTATAGCGCGGAAGTATGTAGGCCGGTCTCGTCGCTCCGATAGCTTATCTTATTGGGTTAATAACCTATAGCTGGCTATTGGAAATATCGTTGCAATCACGGAGGCGTTATCAGCTGCTGCTCACATCCTTATCACCGAGTCGGGTGGCTCGATCGGACCAACTTGACACTTCTCTAAGATTGTCTACCTCTCATACACAGCACAAGTAGATTTTTAAACTTCAAAGTAGACATTAGCAAATGTTTTAACTTTATTTATAACTTAACACACAGTCTACAAGTTTACATTGTATGGTCGGTTAATTACTTACTATTTATATTTATGGAGTGAGAAAAATAAATGTAAATAAAGTAATGAAAAAACATTCGATTAGGTACTAATCTAATTTACACTAAGTAGGTAATCAATGTCCTTCTAGTATACATAAAACCACGTAAACATTATTAGTGCACTAGATTGAACAGAGATGTTACATATTATTTGCAAATTTCGAGTTACAAGTATATTAATAACTGAAAACCGTTACAAAGTAAAACTTACATTACTTTTCCTTTCCATCCTTAGCAGGTAGGATGTTTAGTATACATTATGAAGAAACGAGCGTAACAAATACGTAACGATATCCATACTTATATTATAAATGGGAAAATGTGTTGGTTTGTCCTTATTTTACGAAGCAACGGGAGCAACGGAGCGCCGTGTTTATTGCATACAGATAATTTATAATTACTTTCTAAATTAGTTCTCACGAAAAAAGGACGGTTCCGTTAGCATAGATGTGGACATTGCACGCGGGCGGAGCTGAGGGCAAAGCTTAGTTTTAAATCTATTATGCTTATGTCCTTAGGAAACTGCAAATCCCACTTCTGATTAAGGTCTTTTTACAATATAACTCCCGAACTCACTTTTAGTTAATACACTAATGCAAAACAAAACTGCATTCTAGAATGTTCTAATATATTTTTAAAATGAGCCAGTTTATTATGCAAGTGTCGTTAGTTTTTCATCAGTCGTCTGACTGCGTCCGGCGTCCTTTGTAGCGAAGTTTCGTCGCGTTAAGAGGTCTCCAACTAAAGTATCCAACCTATACATAGGTAGTATAGACAAGCAACAAAGACATCACTCAAAGTTTTTTAGAATCAAACATCAAAGTTTACCTAAAGTCTTTGATCTCCGAGCCATCGATAGCTGAATTCACTAACACGCAATATCGTACCGTCTGATGTTAATTGTACACGCAAGGTGACTTCAAAGAGGGAATTATTTTAATAAAACTCCGTCATTCCTGGCGCGGGCTTAAGATTAATTAAGCTAATTAATTTAATACATATTTTTATAATTCAATACAAGGACGTTTCGAGTGGCGGCTCATGACTTCGACTCGCTATACAACTTGCACCTATATTAGGCGGTAAGTAAAATTGCAATCGTAGCTATAATCAAGTTTTTTTTTTAATCCAACCAGCCACAATTATCAAAATCCTTTGATATCCCACACGTAGAACGAAAAAATCTAAAAATACACTTGAATACGTTTATTGCTCCGCCGGTAGCGCGCTTGTTTACCTTGTATTTTTTTTTTTAATCTTGATTTTTTTTTGTACTAATGCACATGTCAATCCAATGGTTCCTTGTACTATATTACAACTAATCTTAATTATATTCTATTCATATTAAAACCTACCTCAAACAACATTTGAATTCGTTCATCAGACCCACCATCGACCCCAGCGCTCCACTGGCACCGTCAGTATTTCATTGCATTCCACTGCCTTGTATCATAAATCCTTAACCGTTACTGCCATCCGCCTATGGAACTCCCTTCCTCGGACCATTGCTTGTTTACACGGCGCGCAGTATACACGGCGTAACGAAGTCGATTCGACTGTCTATTAAACGTGAAAGTATTGTGCGAGGCGACGCAAGACAAAGAGTTTGTCGCGGAATGAGTGGCAACACGGGAGTCCCGCGGCGGCGGCGCGCACAAAGACGCCACTTTGTGGACTCCTCGCCGACTTATAGTGTGGGGAGTGTGTGACCTAACATTAATAACACCTAATAGCTCCTCTTGTCGCGGTTCGCATCTGTCTCGGCTGCACGCAAGGTACAATCCAGGCTGTCTTATTAGATTAATCTTCGTCGTCTCCCAAATAAATTGACTGTCTATCTCGCACTCGATTTCTCCCAACCTCCTCCGATATTCGCAGGAGCGAAACGGCAATTCCATTTTTTAACATAATTATATTAGTGACAGTTTAATTAGCGCCGCTTTCATCGTAGCCGCTTTGAGTTTGAACGTTTCAAATAGATTTCACAAGAAGCACTTTCAAAGAGAGCACCCCTAATAAGTACTGAAGAGTCCTCGCACGTGTTTATCAAAGACAGCCTTTCGTTACTCACCGTCTGAATGGCCTCAAAAGAAACTCGTGTAAAATGCTCCACAAAGTGCTGTATCAAAGGGAAAGGCGGGCGCAAATATCTGTTTCGTAAACTAGTAAAAACGAAGCTCTCAAAGGTACTGCGTACTCGCGGCAAATTAGGCGGAGTTAAATACAAGCGCCGCTCTCGCAAATGTATAACTTTGAAAGTGACTCGTCGCTCATTATTTATGTAAGTCGTCGTAATCGTCAAAAGGCTCCCCCGAGATTTATTTTTGACAATATCACCCGTTCGGTCCGAGCGGAGGCCGGGGCGCTCGCGCTCGTCACATGTGTATCCATTTAATGCTCAATTCCCATATAATTTAACTTTGCGATCAAAGCGAAATTTTGCAAAGAGCTTCCCGGCGGCGGCTCGCCGGGAGGCGGGTGCGAGCGAGACGCCCGCGTCGCAGTCCCGAGATCAAATGCTGGGCCAAATTAGTCACTCTCCGTCTCTCTATCTCAAAGCCGATCCGTAGCAAAGTTTGCGCGAAGATGACATCAAAAGGAAACCACACACCGGGGTGGCGCCGCCCGTCGCCCCCGGCCCCATACTTAAATCCGCCGTGTCTCGCTGTCTTATTGACACGCGACTGACGACTTGCAAGTCGCCAGCGCGGCAGCCTCGCCTGTCTCGGAGGCTGCCTCCGCTTCGGCAGACTTATTTAGTTAATTAATACGGAATGTCCTATCAACTCCCAACTCCCGCATGGCTGATACACATTTACGTACTCGGCTCGACTGTGAGGAAACTTTAATCATGCGGCCCAAGATGTGTCCCACGATGTCGACGTACATTAATTAGTTACATTAATCGGCTTTGCCTCAAACTTGGCCGGCCATGCTCGATAATAAACTGTTAAGTATTGAGAAGCGAGCGGTGGCCGGGGCATGTGATGCAGTAGGCGCAATTTATTAACTTGTAATTTGATGCTGAGTTTGGCTATGGATAGTGAATAAATAGGAATGTACGGGCCGCCACATATTTCACTCACCGTCCAGAATCTCAGTCGACTTATTGGACGAGCGAGATCCAGCGACCGTACGAAATCATTCCATCTCAAAATTTAATTGGATTCGGAAATAAAATTACGAAAGCATTGGTTAGGTTTCTCAAAGTTCTGAAACCTTACAAACGAGAAGTTTTAATTTCGAAATTGCTTACGACGACGCGACGTACGGAGCTGGCAATTGTAATTATTTCCGTTGTGTTTGTTTGGGCTGTGTTGTGGCAGGTATATTCGCAGGCCAGGGGGTGGACATTTATACATGTGCGCGGCTAATTTAAAAACAAACATTGAAATGTAGCCGAGATGCCCCAAACAATAAAAAAGAAACGAACAAAAAAAAACCGGCATAAAATGAGTTATCGCCGGTATATCGTGCTTCTGCTGTTGCTGTTGTTTATTCCGAGACATTTTTCCGGTAAATATTGAGGTAAAATTCAATTCATCAGCCGTTGGAGTTACACTGCTGGATAGGCCTCACTAATTAACGTCACGACCAGTCCTTTGCCATCTGAAAATCAGTTAATCAATTAACTGGATATATCGAAAGGGACTTTGATGTGGTTTTATGTAGTTCAAAAACATGTTCAACCGTGTTTTTAGATGAGTGTTTGTCACAGATATTCTGTTCATGGGTGGCAATGGATAGTGGGGAATGACTGTTTACTATTTTTTTTGTATTTATATGTGATCGAAAAAAAAAATTAAGTGTCTTTGTTTAAATGCGCTGAATTATTCCTTTATATTTTAAAACCTAACCTAACCAGGCTTCCTGCTAAAATGTTGCTTTCCATAACAGTCAAGGAACGGCAGATATCATCAATACTTGGTATTTAATTAAATCACGGATGTTGACAATAATTTATCTTTTTAATTGCTCGTGCAATGATTTAATTTGTTCTGGTATGCTGGTCTTGTTTATTATAGGTACACAATTTCGATTGGCCTCTTGTACCTTAGTGAAGGCAGTGCCCAACATTATTAGTGGCGTTCCAAGTGGTCTACCATTTCCGTCACGACCAGTTTGGGGTGAAAGATTTCATCTCCTACTCCATTTCGCATATTATAATAATATTAATACAGTATCATAATATCCTCATCTAATTGCATTCAGAACAAATATATAATTATTATTATTTATCTATGAAATTGTGAATTGATGACAAATGTGATTTCACTGTTAGGTACTTCTTTTCATTTCATTTTATTTAAACATTTCCCTCTTCATCTTACTTAAACTTTCAAATCCTCTATGTCCTTTAAATGAATGTTCACAATATATAGAAATATCCCTGAATTCCGTTGTTCAAAATATATGATAAGTTACGAAATATCCCAAGTCACACCAACTAAAAAAGGTTTTGGAATTTGGATTGGAATAGCATCTTGTCTCTCACGTCTCGGCCTCGCGTCAGTCTCGGCGCAAGGCCCAACAAAGCTGAGGCGACATTATGCGCAGGAGTTTACGACACGGTGCGGCTAGGATTCCCGGAACAGCCGGGACGCTCTACCTACGCTGGCGCGTCCTTTTGTGACGTCACCGCGCACACTCGCTCCCCGTCGGCCTTCCTAATTAAACTGCCATCTTTACTTTACGATTCTGCATTATTTGATCCATTAAGTTCGGGCAACAGGACAAAATCGTTGACTGTTGGAATTTTAATCTATTCAAAATGGTATAATAATTGTTTGCAAGCTGATTATGACAGCTTCCTACACACTTTCTACAACAATTGTATCAGATGATTCATCGCGCACACATCCCGATCTTTCGACTTTAATCTCAAGAACAAACACAATAATTAAAGTTACCTTGTGGAGTTATCCAAACGTGATTAGCTTTAAGGAAAGTAGCTGGACCACCGGAGAAGTCGATTCTAGGAATCGTAATGAGCTGGTTATACTTTGAAATTCTTTTGTAGGTTTGTAGGATAAGGTCTGACTTTAAGGCTGCAAAGTAGAAAACTGAATGCTTGCTATGGTTATTTCTGCTTCAAAGAAGCCCTAATTAAAGTCTTACTTTTAAAACTGTTTATGAATATGAAGCATAGAATGTGTGTACGTATGTTTAGGAACAAGTTGGTAGAGATACATTTTTCAAGTTATGTACCTACTCGTACTAACTACCAGTCGCAATAATTTGCGTCCTTGAAGCGGGGACTCAACCTTCACAACCTAAAATCTCTACGTGTTTCGTGTCAAACTCTATTTCGGTTTCAAATAAGGTCTATCGTTTCACTTTCATTATCAAACCAAACCATCAATCATATCTGCGAGGTACAATACGTCAAGGTTTAACGTCCATTTGATATTCTGCTTCGGTGCCATCATTCAACTTTTTGTCCCGTACTGCTCTTGTAATATGATTATAATTTTCTTCCATCTGCTGTACCGTTTGATTCTACTCCCGAGTATTGTACTTTGTGGTCGAAGTCGATAGGGTTGGTTTTCGGTCGTGTGTCGTGGCTTATAAGAGTTGGCTTCGGCTTCCATTGAACGGGGACCGGTTTGGTGGAGGAATGCCGCAGCGCGAGCGGCTTTTTGCTTTGGGTACGTGCTGCCCACGCGGTCGCCCCGCGGCCCGCCGGCGCCAGCGCCGCTCCAGCCTTCTCGTTTGATGCCTGATAAGATAAAGGACACGTCGCAAATATTTGATGTAATTTTACATTTCGGTCTTGAAGGTTACGGTCGTCCTTCTCTTCGCCACGGATGTTTTTGGGACGCTCATGAGTTTTTCTTTGTTGATGCTGGTTGAATGTTTTTGATTATTTATAAGTAGGAATAACGAGGTTACGTTACGTAGTTGCTAGTTATTTTAACGCAAAACTAGTAATAGATATGGCACTTAAATAATCGGAATAAACTGACAAACAAATCTATAGTATTTTAATTAGTATGCATATTATCTGTATATCTGTAATATAATGTTTGTGCTTATGAACTTAGTGTTGTAGTAGGTATATATTTTCCACAGTATGCTAATTTTTCCTTAGTACTTATAGTCTAAAATAATTGCAAATACCAAGCCTTCTCATAATTCAGGGCAGGGCTAACAAAGAGAAATGACATCTGGCATTTAGTATGTCTTTTGTATCCTTTAGTTTAAGGTGTTGCATTAACTGAAATAAATAAAATACATAAGTATGTTGATATCATTATTGACAAGTCAGATTGTAATGGAATAAACACAACTTGAAGCTTGTCGAGTCTGGCCAGGCCGGGACACTCGAGGCTGTCGGCGCGGCTGGATGGCAAAGCAAACACGTCGGGATCATCCGCGGCCATTAGCTGATTGTCCTCGCGTTCAGCTATTATTGTGTATTGTCCACTTCTTGCTAGATGCAATGGTGGATTGCTTTAATTAGAACGAAACAAATAACCCGCCTGAAAAAGCACTTAACTGAAAAGAAATAAAAAAAAATTGTAGCCTTCTATATTCTGCACGCCAAAACGCATCTAACAACACCTCATTTGTTAAAATACATCAAGCTGTTGAGGCTACACAGCGTGGCAAAGAAATAGACATACATACATACAAACGCTCGAAAAACAAAACTCTTTTTACGCAGTCGGGTCAAAATACATATCGTTTTGTGTATCGCTTGCATTCGTACTTTAGCTCTTACTGGGCTGACCTTGGTTACTACAGGAAAATGAAATGAATTTGGCATCTAGTAAAAGGGTCGATCTAATGTACTAATCTAGATATTATTAGCAATTAAATTGTTAAAAACAAACGAAAAACTCAACTGCAAAACTAAATTTGACTTAACTGAAAAGAAAAACAATTTCTAAATGTGAAAATTTTAAAACTTTTCGCGGACCCGAATTCCATTACCAAAATAATATTTATTGGTGGTATGGAAGTGAAAACATATTTTAATTTCGACTACATTATAACTTTCGTTGGTCTCCGCCTGCGGTAAATTTTAAAATTGTCATGTAAAGATAGACCTTTGTTCGTTTCTTTGTAGTAAAGTGGTTTTGCAGTCGGGTATTTTCTTTAATTATTTCATTTATTTCCAACTTATAAGTGTATTAATGAATGAGCCATGATACCCGATTGGTTGAGACTTCGGTCTCCTACTCGGGGTTCAAATCTCAGGCATTACTATGACTTTTCTAAGTAATGTGCGTTTTAAACAATTGACTACCACCTCCTTTAATGGTCGACACCATTCTAAGGATACCTGCATGCCTGAAAGTGCTCCATTATGTTCTCAAAGCTGCCTGCCAATCCGCACTTGGCCAGCGTGGTAGACTATGGCCTAACCCTTCTCGTCCTTTAAGGGGACTCGCTCTCAGTAATGGGTTGGGTAGTGATGATGATGATGATGATGTAGTTTATTAAAAATAAAAGCTATCTAAAATAATTTGCAACACCTAATTTATTTTTCTTTCTTGTTGCGCGTGGTCTATTAGGTATTCCTTTGATACCATTAGTACAAAGGCCAAAAGAATATAGCTTAGACTCTCTTTGGTGATAGATACTACGGTGCTACTTAATTATTCTCTTAAGCGACTGAAACACTGCACTACAGTGCTCAGGTTTAACATAAGGGTGCCAGTGTGATTACAAGCGTAAAAGTCCGTTAATTAATCTCAATTAATTTCTATGCTGTCCGCTGCCTATGGTGTTGATGTTATGAAGAAGATAAGCCATAAAAATTTTCAGAGGCTGGACTTTTTCTTTCAAACTTTGTAAAGGAAATATGAAGGGTTTCTTGTTTGCATTTTGGACAAGAGTTGTGTCCTTTGAAGTATAAGCGAATCTATATAAATATCACATCAACCGACTTGAGATTTTTTTAATAAATAATAATTAGATAATATGTTAACAAACCTTTTGAATTGTTCCAGGATGTTATACTCCTCATATCCGGCACCGTTTAGCTGAAGTTTAAAGGTGAGTTAGTTTTCACAATTCCCTTTATAGTTGGATCACCCTTTGTGCAAGGAGGCGCGCGATGTAACTCCTAGCCAGACTTGAAAAGGGCTTGTAACTCTTGTTAGGTTGAAAGAGAATCTGGGGCATGTAATTTCCTCGGCGTCTGAAGCGTGATACAAGATACATGATGATGTACGGACTGTGTAACGAGGTACTAACACTGGCGATTTGAAGACCGTCAAAGGAACTCGACTTTTGCTTGCGGATGTTACAAACGAGTGTGCAGTCCACCTTCGCTTTGTGCGGTTCAAGTGTCCCCGGACTGGGGAACCGCTTACAACCACGCGGCTTGTCAATCGGAGCGCTTTTACGCTACACTACACGACATGACACGATATTGTCTATCGTGACGATATAGTACAAGAGTCGGCTGCTGATTTTTTCATACACAAACATACATAAGCCTTCCTGAAATATGAGGAGAGACCGTACCGCTAATGAGTTGTAGCCAAGAAAGGTATTAAGTACCACAATACTCTTTGCAATATTTTATGTTAGAGAACAAACTTTCGCCGCATTTTCGACGACAGCGACGCCGGGCGGGGCGACAGCGGGCCGACCATATAAAACAATTGCGGGAGAACCAATTTTTAGGTCGCTGTCCTCGAAACGCTGCCTAAGTTCGGCAGCATGTATAAAAATGAAAGAAATTATAAAAATCAACCTTTTCCATTAGTCTGTCGCTAATGCTTCCCAGAATAGAATCTCTATAAGAGATGTATAATGAGATATCTCTCATAATAATAGAGAGAGGGATGTATAATTTTTCGCAAAATCCAGTGGGAACATGCTTTTTCTAAAAACGTAACGATGCAGTTTAAGTTTTCGTCAAAATCGGTGACTCCTCAGCGACAAAATAAGCGACTCTTTCAGCATTTTCGTAGTTTCGGATCTGGCCTACCAAGCCCACTTGGTTTATTAATTTTGTATAACATCAGGTAACCCACCTTTGTATTTTTGAGCCATTCACGAGCAATAAAAAAATTATAACATCGATATTCACACAGAACTTACCCCGCCGCCCTTCCCAGTTGTTTTCATTTTATTATCAGTTATGTTTGCTACGGATTCCGTGCATTTATTTACTCACGTGTGCAACGTGCATTTAACGATAAGCTAAGCTAGTAGACGGGCTTCTGAAGGCACATATGAAACTGCAAGTAATTAAATATGGTAAGGTTGCAGATTTTCTTGACAATTAATCAATTTTATTTTATGTAACAAATAAGTTATAGTCAGCTTTATTATCACTAGACTTGATTAGACTTTATTGATTAGACTTTTTATTTTAAACTTCGGACTGTAATTTTATTAATTGTTTTTATTCATTTTTCAATATATTTATTATAAGTACTTACTACAACCAAATATACTCAAGTATACTCTGTAAATCGTTACAGTTTCATTATTGTGACCGCCGAGAAGTAAGGAAAAATCGATAGAGCCCAAACTACATTTCGTTTAAGGGCGCGCGCGACAGTTCGTGTCGTAGTTTGTACATCTCAGTGTACGTTCACGCTTTAATTCTAAATTAATTTAAGACAATTTCCCCTTATGATACGTAAATTTATAGATTAAATTGTGCGAACCCAATAAAATTGTGTCATTACTTCAAATAACACCCTGTATTATGAGTGTAGCTTTCAAAAAATGCACACAATAAGCCACAATTTCCAGAAACACCGAATACTATACTTAATTTTGATTTGGAATTGTAAAAGGTATTTGAGCACAGAGTTCAAATAATCCCGTTGCTGATTCCTGCGCGTAATTCGCTCGGTCGGCACGGCCCGCGGCTACGTTTTGACGGATAACGACGTAATGGCGGAGTTTGTCGCTAACCCTGTTCCGTTAACGTCGTAATGACAAACTTGGTCGCTAAGTGTTCCGCCTGGAGAGTGCTAAGTCGGCACCACCACGCCACGCCAAATTGGCGAGTGGCAATTCTGTGGCTATTTCGAACCTAAGCACGCTTGACTTGCTATTCTGTGTTACACCACCATTATTATATTGGAAAATAAATGTTGTGGGTCCCAATTAAATTTTGGCACTTTTTTGTGACAGATAACAGAATAAATAACAGATACAAAATCTGTCATTTTGTTTTTATTGTTATAAACCTACTGTGCTTGTCATAAATCTAAAACTAGAAGTAAATCGGATGTTTCGATAAGGTTAATGATTAAGACTGGGCTTACATCGTTAAATAACAATATAATTATGATTAACATCATGAAAATTTTATTTTTGTAAATTAATATGATCAGTATATTATAATTTTACTAAGTAATCTTTTTTGTGATTTTGTTAAGAATAGTTATTGTCCAGTATTATTATTATGTTTCCCTAAATTGTTCATTTTGTACATCTAAAATGCAATGTCACGGACCTCCGCCAACATTTCCCGACGGTATTTTTAGTCAATAGCCGAGGCACGCTTTTGCCACCGGTTCTGTTTTGATTTCAATTCAACGTTTATATAATTTCATTTCCCTTTAAGCCCTCTCTAGCGAAAACCAAAACTACCGATCTCATAATCCCATTACTTCTACGCGTTTACTCTCAAAAGAGGCAACAGTATAACGTTAAATCCCGCGACACAGGAGAAAAAAAAACGAGCGAATTTTTATATTAAACCAGCTCTCGTAGGCTGCATTCACCTGAGGAGGCTCTAGACGGTAAATTAAGTGACATTAGAGGCATTATGACGGTCGAGGGATACGTGAAAGCCGAGTGCCGCTGAAGGATCCGCCGCGCAGATTACGGCGACTCGCGATATCCCGTACACTAATATAGTTTTTTGTGTGTTAAGCGCATTACAGTCGACGGTCGCAAGCTAGATGTATGCTCACATGCTTAGTAGACTAGTTGGAAGTGTTTTGGGAGTGTACCTGATTGCTGGTCGCTATAAGTGCAGAAGTCTCTGCTGTAGGATGTTGTGGAGGCGAATTTCCGATCGTATCTTAGGCACTTAGTGGATTTCCGGACCAGTGATTGATTTTGGGTAATATTTTAAATTTTGATTCTTATCTTATTAATTCCACTTACTCTTTCTGACTTCGCTCGCAGTAAAGGAGTATTATGGGATTGTTAAATTTGAGTGGGAAAGTTTAACGGAATTTGCAGTATATCTATCCCATTTTATATAAATTGTTTTCGGGTAAAAAATGCGGACATTTCCAATTGCTGTATTAGCCAGCTGCGTTCCTTTGAGGAATAGCTCTTTATCTAATTTTACTCTCATTTCTTTCAGATTAGTTCTTTCCAATGGATTTTACATAAAAATTCCAATTCCACAGTAATTTCGTTACCTTTGAGAAATGGAAATAGGTGCTTTAGTTTCTGTATTTATCATTCAAGTGCTCTTTTTGTTTCTTGTTTTTTTGTTGTTGTTATTTTAAGATGTAAGATATTTTTTATGCCCTCAAGATTAAAATGGAAGAATGAATGAATAAATTCATTAATTTGTATGAGCACGCGTACATATAAGATGTTAGTCATCTCGATTCCAGAATACTCAACCGGTGGGACCGGTGTACAAATGTTTTTTTTTTTTTTTTATGGTTATAAGATAGCAAACTAGCATGCAGCTCCACCCATCCGCTGCCGCCCATGACATCTGTGACAAACCTCGAATAGGACCGTAAAAGGAACTGGA
>DWLO01002159.1:0-13113 GCA_018245335.1 Dalla quadristriga | reverse complement strand
GATACGACCAGTCTCACGGCAAAAGTTAATTATGCACCAGCCAGGCAAGTGCAATTTTTCATAATGAACATAGCCTCATCCGATAACCGTACATTATCCATCACCCGTTCCCCCAGTTCGCGCTGGCATCTGAATGTGAGCCCTATAACGGTCCATAGTTCCATAGCCCATAGCTGTAATAAATGTTTGTTATTTATTAGCGAGAACCTTATAGGTACACTTAGATTATACCATAAACTTACGGATTATCATGTGTTGTGAATACCAAGTCACTGTCATTAGGGTTTATGGTATTGTCCATCGAATAATGAGAGTCAATGTCTATTGACTCTTAACTTAACAATAACTTGTGAATTTGGTCGGAAATAAAGCCGGTGACCTTTTTGATCGAGTTTCGCTACACCTTTCCTGCTGTAGATTCTGCGTTTTGGACTGACGAGGGTGCAACTTTACCGCTGATAGTTCTTTAAAGAATCTAAACAACTCATTTAGTGCAAAGACGGGCCCATATCGCACACAGCGTTCATAAGGTTTTTATGTTTAGGGCTATTTTTATCGGATATGTCTCGTATATAAAAATCTATTCGAATAACCACAAATTTAAAAATGAAAATTGTGTCTTAAAAAATCCTTTTTAATTGCATCGGAGCCAACACTAATTTTGCTGTGGTGGTAAAAGACTCCAAGACAATACAATCAGATTTAGAAATAGAATTTCCGCGTTTCATTAAAACTAAGTTGAAAATTATCGTAAGCGACTAATTTTTTTAGACAAAAACCATAAATAGACATTTATATAGACAATGTAATTATACTATTAAGTGGCGTGAATGGAAACTGTATAATTAGGTCATTTTAATCTAAAGTCTTAATTTGTATTGCATTTTGTTGCAGATATCTTCTGAAACCATTCTAATGAAGCAGTTACTACCTTAACATTATGGTTTTAGAGTTCATAATTTGGATATAACCGATAAAAATGAAACTTTAAATTAATTCAAAGATAATTTTATTGAGACTTATCACTAGAGATCGGATACTCGGATGCATATTTACCTAAAGCTAATTTTTGTCTATGTATTTATGGAAGCGGCTTCTTAACACCACCGAGTTCAACACAAACAGATAGAGAAATGTTAGCGTCAGATTTCAGTGAGCGATAGATAGTGATTAAGGTTGTTGTAACTGAGGTAATTTTACGCGCAATCGGGATATACTTGTAGTGTATATAATTTAATAAAAATATTGATTTAGGTTACGTTCTTTATTAACACACACCACCCCTCCCCTTACAGCCTACATACAGACATATTTATAGCCGTTTGTATATCGCGTTTGTAATTTTTTTTTGTAAATTTGTATATTTTTGTGGTACAATAAAGAGTAAGTATAATCATAGTGTGACTTAAAAGTATACAAAACATTTTCAACACCACCATACCTCTATATTAATAGCATGTTTCAACACCGCGACAACTTTAAATGAATAGTATGTATCGTAACACTTACCTACTCAGTTATAACAAAGTAGCGCATTGAGACAAATTAGATAAACGGAGATATCAAACGTGACACTTTACAAGCCATTATATCTCAAATCAGTCTGTGTGAAATCTATAACAATATTAAAGCATTAGCTACGCTTGTTGCAGTGCTCTACATAAAAAGTCCAGCTTTAATGGCCTCAACGAGGTTTCCGCAATACAGACTATTCATTATATACACATTGCTATCACATTAGCCGTGACATACTCGTAAATGTATATGTCGTACATAGACATTTTATTCTGATAATGTTCTCTAAACGGGCGGATTAATTCATGAATGGAATATAAATAAGCAAATCACACCTAGGCTCATCTATTTGATTCCTATGTTGCATTAATCATACCGTTTTGTCCCCGACGGTTATGTGACATGAAAACATACATTTAATGCGGACGAAGCCAGTAACAGTTAGTAGGGATTACAAATTAGAATTTGCATATGTTTATACATATCATATTTCTGCACGTGTGTTTGTCACTGAACTCCTCCTAACCGGCTGGAACAATTGTGATGTAACTTTTGTGTTTGAGTGGGTTCCTGGATGGTATAGATTCACATTTGGACTCGGTAGATGGCACTGCAATCGGATTCTAGGTTTCTTTTTTCGCATATCACACACAGCCCCTCAAGTGCACGCGGGAAAAGTCTTGTCAATTATAAATTCAATAGTAATTTTATGGTGGTACGGTCACTGAAAGCAAATCACGAGCTGCCAAAATGTTACACTCAAAGTGGATACGAATACATTCAAGAGCCTTGGAAGTGCCGTGCCGCTCGATATATTTTTTTCATATCGGGGGCTCTGAATATTACGTTCTCACCATTCGAAAGGTTCCTTTGTGCCTTGTGTCAAACAATTTCGATTCAATTAATGATATGTCAAATATCCACTTTCCCTTCTTCACGCCGGACGCGTACATAATCTGCGTTGAAATCGATACACCTGCTCCGACAACATAATTCATGTTTCAGTTACGAAAATTAAATGAATTTAAAAGATATGAATGCGAAAGATACAAATCGCCCGGGGCGGTACCACCGCTGCACTCATTTCTACCGTGAAATAATTGTTTTTCAACAATTGTGTTTCGGACGGAAAGGCGTGGATGCCGGTCACACTTATACAAGAGGCGCCCACCAGAGTCCTCAGGGATAGCAACGCACCTAGCAACGCACCGGCTTCGAATAGGACATATTTATAATAAACCCAGTTACTCACCGCTACTAAAATAACTACTAAAAGTTGTTCGTTCAAATCTTTAACTTAGATACCTACTTGAAATATCATGCAACGGTCACGGTCATGGCCGGGATTTTTTACGATTATCACTCTACATCACGTGCTAAAGTTTGGCTCTTCAAAAGGTGTGAAAAGGGCTTTTAATACAAGGACCCGCTATTGAGGTCGAAGTCGCCTCTAGTGTACCTTTCTCCCTCTATTGTGCTCGTCACTATTGTGTGAAAATGTATTTCCTGAGAAAAATCTGCGTAGAATATTATCGTGTCCATATTATTTTTCTTTTTTATGTAAATAAGATAGCAAATGAGCTTGCAGCTCCACCCATCCGCTGCCGCCCATGACATTTATGACAAACCTCGAATAGGAGCGTGAAAAGGAACTGGGGATGTTAGTCCAGTTAGTGTAACATGTTAATAGGAATGTGAGTTGATCAGTATTCGTTAGTATAAGGACTAGGAAGTTGGTAATAGACCGGAAATGTTTAGGGATTGTAGAGGGTAGACTAACTTACTGTATAGACTTTGATTTGACTCAATTATCTCAAACGGTGTTTTAGTTATAGCGTCTGTACCCATTTTCACTGTTTAAAAGGTTCTGTATCTGTATCTGAAATTACTCGAAC
Organism: Dalla quadristriga; assembly: GCA_018245335.1. Taxonomy (NCBI): domain Eukaryota; kingdom Metazoa; phylum Arthropoda; class Insecta; order Lepidoptera; family Hesperiidae; genus Dalla; species Dalla quadristriga. Next base: position 9,703 of record DWLO01002159.1, on the reverse strand, counting down.
ACTCGATACTTGTGAATATGACCGAACCGATAAAATAATGATTGGACGTAGTTTGCAATGCTTATCATCTAACGCCAGTAGACTATGGCAGTTAGCAGTATTCACAACATAATATATTATTATGTAAAAACTTCAGTTGTTGATTGATAATATCATTTTTAGATCAGCTGAAGAGATACAATTAGATCAAAAAGCCTCCACTCATTTGTCCAAAGGTCAAGCTGTCTATGCTGAATGGAAGAATTATAGGCATAATGGTCTTAATTGCACATAAAGAAATGTTATTCTTCATCAAAAGAAACTAATTGACAGTTCATCAATTGTACTAGGCTTTGATGTACGACGGAGGCTGGGATTGGTGTAATAAAAAGCTCATTGTTTCACAATCTCAATACCGTGGGTACGGCCGTGTATCCCTGACATGATTATGATTGATTCCCCACCTTGCATGGATAGCTTTCACTTGAGGCGTAGGCATAAACATAAGGCCCCTTAAAATGTAGTTTTGAAGGGCGTAGAAACTGTAATTTAGCCGTATGTCTTCCAGTAATTTATTGTAATTTATTGTCTGTTTGCATATTTGGACTATAAATAAATAATATTGAGATTGATTTTTTAATATAAATTAATTATATTTGATTGAAACTGAGCAACTTTCAATAATATTTCTGTTAGTCGCTCAATCTAAGTAACCAATATAAATTCCAATAAAACTTATGATTTAAGTCATTATTATCATAATGTAATGTGTATGTGCCTAATCATCAGTATCAGTGTTGTTTTTCACTATTTAATAAAATCAGATCTTTAAACGGAATAATAATAACATTTCTTGAACATTTTACGAACAACAAAAATAAATAAAGAATGAAAAATTTTAAAACACGAGATAGCTTTACAGCTATACAATGACCGGAAACTAATTAAAAAGACAAAGCACGCAACTAAATTAAAAGGTAAATTATTGGAGAACGTAATGTCCCATTATTCACTTTAATTCATTTTTTATTTCAGTTTAATTTATTTATTAAAGATAATACTAGTCCGTAATGTACAAATATTCAAGGTGGTTATTTAAATAAGAGGCAAAATAACAGTGTCATAAGTTCAACCATTTCACATCGTTAACCATAAAAATTTAGTATGTTGTATGGAAATTACTGGAAGCCAGTGTGAAGACGTATTGCTGTAATAAAAACTATACCCACTGTAAGCAAGGCTTTCGAAATTTTATAAACTTGACTGTTCCACGTGTTGTAATTACTCAGTTAAAAATTAATTGACGGTAAATTAAATAGCGTTAACAATGCAAAAAGCAAGCGCGTCTAATTACACGAGCTCTCGTGTATCTTGAGACATTCCATGGCTTCCGCAGTCATGTTTCACTTACCCAGGCATTACCTGATTATGCTTTTAGCATTCAGACTATTATCAATTTTATCGGTATACTCGTACATCTTTTGTTGTTTAGGATCTTATATCTGTCCACTAGAATAAAGTTAGTCAAGAAAAAAAAACAAATAACACATTCTTACCCACAACGAAAGTTTTCATCATCAATAAACACCTGCCAATTACAGAGTACCTAAACTTATCAAGTGTAATTAAAAACAGTCTACCTTTCTAAACTTGTGTTATTGCTTTAATAATGTTGTTATGTTATCCGTCTAATAACTAGAAACGTTACTGCATGAATGAGCCAAAGAACGGAAACGTCGCACTAAGCTTACATCTAAACAGAGTATTGACAAAAAGCCTGTCATCAGCACTACACGAACAAAATCTATCTTCATTTTCTACTGTTACCGCGATAATCAGCTTCCTCGTAATTTGAAGATCGTTGCTTCCTTTCCCTTTGTTAAAAGTAAGCCATGAGAAATATGAAATGAAATTCGCAAAACAAACACATGGTTGCGAAATTAAACGTCCATTTTGAATTAGCTTTGCAGGCGTAATTTTGCACGTTATATAACATTTAAAACCCATAAGAATGGCACAAGGCTGACGACTGTATCGTTCTAGCAAGCATGTTGTATTTCTACGGCTAAATTCTATAATGCTTCTAAATATCTTCACGTTTATGGTAATATACACGTAACACACGTACCATATCGCACTGAGCTTCACCGTCGTCGTCATAGAAGATGTTGGTGCAGTCATCCATCCCTGCGGCTGGTTGCGCAGGCCTCACTCCTCAGCCAGGCCTCTCGGCCTCATCAATACGACTTCGGTTGGCCGGTCCACCGGCATCCGAACATTCACTAATATCACTGGCACACGTACACTAACTCTCGTCAGCACGGCAAATTAAACTATCAAAATCTTCTTGGATAATCCGATGAGTCACGCGACACCGAACTGAACACAGCAAATGCTGCGAGACCCAGAGACGTGGGAGCGTAGGTGTCCTTAACGAGCTAAACGAGGCAGCTAATTTCGACTTGGGATTGTCTTGTTTTCACTGACGAGTTACGGCTACTGGTTGGTGATAATGAAAAACGCGCAACTATGCGGCCAAATGATAATTCACGGTAGTTTTTTGTTACTCAAGGGCGATTCGACGAATGGAGCAAGGTTTTAAAGATGGTGTTTTTTTGCGGTGAACTGCGTAGATGGTTACGTCGAGGCAGGGGCGAGGGTGGCGCGCGCACCCGGCGAGGTGCATTGATCGGATCTCCAGTGCGCATGTCACCCCTCGAGAATTTCTCGGCTGTTTTGACATTGTCAGCCGACGGTTTAGGGCACTTTTCTTTGTGAAACGGGGCTGTGCACGTTGCGGAGCACTTGACATTCTTTTGTAACTTATCTTATCTTCAGCGTAAGGAAATGGCCGACGTTTGTAATATTTTTAACGAGATCGGACATACAACAGCAGCGTCGTCTTCTTATCGTCAGCTCAGGAAACGCTAAAAGCAAGAAGTAGAATCCCACGCCTAGTATTGATGATTATAAAAGCATGTTATACAAGCAAATCTCCCATCGCTACAAGTACTTGCGTATAATTGTATGCTAATGCCAAACACTGACAACAAACTGCTTTTAAAATGTTTTTGATCATATGTGATAATTATAATTGTAGTCGACTTTCAAGTATAATAAGTTTTGGAAAGATAAGATTGTTCCACCTATCTGTTAGTTGCAAGCAACAGTAAGTTTAGTATCTGTAATTAAGGACGCGTGTGTGATAGGCGCTGCCTCACAATTATTTGCATGAGTCATGCTATGCCAAGCTTTATATTAATAGCGCCATTCCAATTTATATGCATTTGCAGAAATTTCTCTAGAAGCATGTATGTAATTTTTTTAAAGACTTTTATCCCATCATCATATTTCGAGGTAGCTCGATAAAGCAACTGTAAAATTAAGCTAGAAAGTATCCGACTGAAAGTTAGTTTGCAAATTGAATGATCGCGTGCGTAACATAATTTTATAAACACTTCTTGACCTTCTGATTTCCTATTAATTTTATTTCAAGAAAGCAAAGTACTCTTTATTACCAACATAAATATTGTAAACTCGTATATTTATCAGGGAAACTAAGCTTGCAAAAAAAAGTAATACTATTACTCCAAGTGCGACCAGCAACAGACATTAGAAATCTACTTATAATAAAACATAAGCAGTAGAGAAACGTTAAGCTTAACTGTAAATCTTAAATGCTAATTAGAAAAGCTTATAGTTCATACTAGTCGCTTACGACTAGCCATTGTTAGCTGCAATAACGGAATACGCAAATCTCCATAGATTTATAGCCTTTGTAACGTAACCGTATCATCTATTAATCGATAACTTTTTAATTTTAATAACTTTAGGCCAGATTTTGCAAATGACGGAATGCTTAGGGCATAGTTTTTAAGTGCACGTGTGGGACTATTCGCATTCAATTACTCTTTTACAACCACAGTGTACAACCAAATAGAAATACAAATCATTATTTGTTGAATAATGTGGTACATTGGTGTTAAGGGTAACACAGTTAGCAAGTTCGCTTATTCTGCCATAGTATGGCGTATTTCTATTAAGTCAGTAACATGATCAACTCCTTCATTATAATTAGAGCTGACATAAGATGCAAACTGTCAAAAAATAAAATAAAAAGATGTCAACGGAAATGGAGATGAAGATTGTCCGTGGTTAACCTAAAGTTTGGGTTCTATCACTAGGTGCTAAGATGCTACAAATAGACGCACAGGCAGACAAATGAACAATCAAAAGGCTTTTAACATCTAACCTACATGTAGTCCGTTTGTTGACTACCCTGTGGTTTTCTTTAACTATATGTATAAGTTAGTAATTATTTATTGACTACAATACACAGGATGGTACCCTTCCTGGTCCTCATTCAATTCATCAATGCGTACTGGGATATAAAAAGAATGTTTTTTTTCTGTAATAACGTGCTATTTATCTTTTTTAACATCTTTGTCAGTATTTTCTATAGCACTTTTAAATGAATTCATTGAATTTATCGTTCCATGCACAACATGGAAGCTTAGGTTTCTTCCGTTCGTCCATATACCGGTTACTAGAGGGGTCATATTTCTTATAATAGTCCGTTGTTGCATCGTGGTCATAATGCACAGGCAATGCAGGTGCTTTTTAATAATTTCATAAAGACGGATTCACTTCGTTCTCACAGCACTCAAAGGTTCTACAATCAACGGTAGGATGATATAAAACTTTTTGTGGCTTTTCAGTTCTTTGATAATACAATTATAAACTTAGAAAGCCTCATTTGCCTCACTTACAATTTTATCGTCACCCTCGATATTACAGGAATGAAATTTTTTTCAGTAGATCTTAATTAAACCAGTCAAATTATACTCTTACCATATTTTCTTTACCTATATTGTGAATACCATCACTCCAACCCATCCCATCACCGGTCAATCATCATCATGTGCACGGGACTTTTTACCCAACTGTGAAACGATAAGAAGAAGAGTTATGTGTTTCATATGTATGTATGTTTCTCACGCTGTGTAGCCTAAATGGCTTGATGGATTTTAATAAATGAGGTGGCGTCAGATTTTTCTTTATACACAAAGTGTCATGGTATAATAATTTTGGGAAAAATTTAATTGGCCGCCGTCAGTGGTATTTTTTGTACAAATATTTTGTGTGTGTAAGTAACTGTGTGTGTATGCAGTGTGTAAGAAAAACGGCAGAGTATTTCTAAAGTATGCATTTGCTCGTAATTTCGCAGGTGGCACCAGTATAAACAGTTGAATCGCTCTTGAACTATGTCAAGGCACTCGGGACGGGACTTGGGCGTTCACTGCACTAAACCCATTCCAAACACTAGATCCTAGTCGTGACTTTTAAGCGAACTCAAAGGTGACTTTTTAAACTCCAAGGCCGAGTAGCTAGGTACAATCTTGCGACATAGTGCGATGCTAAGTTTGCTCTGAAACCGTAGACGCACTTTAAAGTGTAGTAAGTAATAGCTGCAACCCATTAGCAGCGCGCTCTTAGGCTTCTATCCCCACTCCATCCACCATCTACCTATCTATATCAGTCTCTACAACCGAGTCTTCTGGTATGAAGTGCTCTGCACCACGCTGCCAGCTGGGTAATAAAATCTTTCAACCATGTACTCCAGACACAATAGAAGTTTAATTGCTCTAGTCCCGACGCGGGTTGCGCACCAGCTGAATGAACTTTGCAAGACAACTACGTAACTTCCTAAAAATAAAGACCTCATCATCAACTCAACACCGTACCACTGGGAGATAAGTCACATGCATAGTTAACTTTTCTGGCTAGTTGCAAGTTAACAGAAATCACCATGCAATTCTTAAATTACATTAAACTTCAAGGACAGCATCTCAGTAGACGCGGTTCAATAACGGTCTCTTATCTTCCATGAAAGTGAGTAATATTTTTAGTATAAAAAGTCACATTACTCCGAAATGTCCCAGGGGTACAAACTAAACTGAAACCTTAACAATCAACTATCACTGCCCTCAAAAACATTGTAACCTGTGGACCTTTAATAAAACCCAACGCTTTCCACAAAAACGTCGTTGACTTCGCGATTTCACTTTTATACAATTGTACAAATGATAATGCTGCCTATAAAGGTAACCGAGAGTACAATCAAATGAAGGCCCGCATCGGCATGTGCGGACATCCGAACTTTCATTTAAGAAGAATAAATATAATAAAGATCAATAATAATAAAATAATGTTACGCTAAAAAAGTCAATTGGTTTTTTGCAAGAGTAAAAAAATTATCATTGAGGTATAAACGAACAAGCAGACACAGGCACATGATGGTACCTGGTCACCGTCGCCAGTGGACATTAGTAACAACAGAAGAATCGCCAATGCGTCTCTTGCCCTAAAGAAGAACTCTGTATGCGCTTTTATTCAAGAACCTCATGTCATATAGCCACTGGGAAAACCTCAAATGGAACCTCACTGCACAATTGCACAATTTATACTTGCAAAAAAATCGCGCTTACAGCCGCGGGGGACCGCTAAGAATCCAGTTTATGTGAATGAAACCTCAATTTTCAGCGAGTGGTACGATTCTGCAATTGTCTTGGCATAACATCTAGTTCCCCGGAGCACAGTAGAACACAGAGAGAGATGGCCCTCCGTAGCGAAGTTCTACGAAAAAATAAAGTAGGTAGGTACACTAGATTCCAACTTTGCAGTCTGAGGTAAACTAATGCAACGGCCATCGGAACACAGCGTGCGTCCCTTCTAATTCACGACACACGATTTCCTACAACGAAGTCATTGTCCAAGAACAATACTGCCTCCCATTATGTAAAGAGACAACCTCAATCACTTCGACCGTGTCAGGCGCAGGGGCCGTGTGTGAACACGAACCGCGTATTTGGTTTGTACCAGCATTGTGGTTTAAATTTCCTGCCAAAAGATTTTTATTTGCGAGATCACTTTTTGCATGTAAAACTGCACGTTTGAAGTAATTCAATGCTTAAACACATTTTTTAAGGTATTTTTGGCTATTTTGATACTTTCTGAAAAGTGAGATTCACTATCTTCAGATTTCGATTAAACTAAAATTTTTAACAACCATGAACTGAGCATGATTTACAGTAAATCGCTCAACTGGGGTCGATCACTCCCATTGTTAGTTTCTTTGAATTGGCTCACTTACTGTTGACTGCAGTAAATTCATATTACAAGTCTTCATTGGCATCGTTCCAAATCATACGGTAGACCGCAATGATTGCTTAATTTATCGCGAAAACCAAATATCTACAGCAAAGATTTCATACATGTCTAGATAGAATATTCGGCTGTGAAAAACACTAACAACATGCCTACTAAAATTCAATCTAGCAGATTGATTTAGAATAAAATTAAACTCGTTATTTGAACTTAATTCCACAACATAAACATTATTATAAACATTTTAAGTAACTAAAACAAACAAAAATCTACATTGCACTGTTACGACAAAAAGGCCTGCACTCAACATAAAGCTGCTGGACCTGCGAAGAACCAGCAGCGCTGATTTTCAGTGCAGACCATCTAGACTAGACTATACAATGAAATTAGAAATAAAATAAATATTACATAAACGTGTGGTTAAGTGTAACAAATGCAAGTTTTTATAATATGCGTTATATATATACTATATACACAATAGGTACACCAATGTATCTTTATAAATTTCATTTACTATTATAAAGAGATTTAAAAAATCAACCTTTGTACACATGTAATTATATAAGTAAGGTTGGTATTTATGAAGTACATACTTCAGTATCTATCTCCATATATGCATGCATTTACCCTCTGATGCACCCGGAATAAAGGGTTTCCCTGCTTATGCTTATTTGATATTTTAATAAATCCCCTTAGCGACTTGTGTCTTGTTTCATAATCATAGGATTACACGTCGATCACCGAAGGGTTTTGTGTCAAAACTGCACACGATTCCTGTTCGCGTTACACAGTCTTCATTTTACGGTTTCCCTTATCATAGGAATTAATAATAATTGATTATAGCAAGCTTCAGAAAAGGTTATTATGCCGGAATTAAAATGTTTAGGCATTTCTATATTTCATACAGCCCGCGCGAGCTCCGAGGAATCTTATGGAATGTTGATGTTATGATGTAGTCGATATTACGTTACGTTACGTAATCGATTTAGGTAATTATGAAATATTTTTTTAAGGAAAGTACGAGTAGATATTGAATAAAAAAAATAATTGTGACACAAAATAAATGGAATGAACAGATATTTAATACAACAATCAACGTAAAATCCAATTAGTTAGGCGGCGTACACCCTCCGCTTCCCCAGCCTCCTATTCCTAATATATTATTATTATTATACCTACTATCCTATCCTATCCAAGGTTAAATAATCCCTAACGTATTAATGACGTTTGATTTGATTCTGATTCAGGCTTCTTTTTATACTGTTGATAATTCTGTACATACTACAGTCTACATAATAAAGATTATAAGTATTACATACAATATTTGCAATCAAGTTACCCATACCTTTTTTATTCTTTTCTCCTTTTCGTAGCAAAGAATAATAAATGCCATAATTTAATCTGTGGTCATTGTAATAAACAAAAGTAGATTATTTCTTCACAGTGTTATTTTCTTCCCTACTTATTTTGTCGTAGCTGGCAGGTTATTAGTTATGTTACCGTCGCATATTTGTGTAACGATGTTTGCCAAGAGAGGCTCCAGTGTGGAGTAGGCTCGCCGCTGGCGGTCATTCCCCGCGTCCCGCGCGACCGCATTCCTGCGGGAGCTCGCTTCACCTGACACCGTAATCCTGACATCAATCTACCCATACCCAATATACCCATTCATACGACATTGGCCATTGCGATAGACCCACACACAGGCAGATTGTTTTATTGAAGGAATCTGATGGTTCAAACTTCAGAAATTATTTATTTATTTATTCTGTTGTTAACCTAATAAAAAAGGATCAAAGGACTTGATGCTAAAAGCATTCCCTGTGAGTCAACCTTAGGAATAACAACGAACGCAGAATATAATATAAGAAAAAAAAAGATCGCATAAAGACGACTTGAGAATTTAAAATACAGTTTATTTCCTTTTCTACGCCCTCTTCAGCCTGACATTGCAGTCTGTTAGGGTAGAATCGGAAAAGTTGGCTTTACTGAAGCATCAGGTCTGATAGACAGTGTTCGGTTCAAATTAATTCTGGAATTCAAAGCAAAACTTTTAGATTTATCAAATAAAGGTAATTAAAAACTAAGCTATGGAATTGACGACTCAAACAAATTTGTATAGGAATTTAACAAAGAATCGAGAGTTATTCAGAATTTTGATTTTGATTTTAAATTCGCTTACAATTTGTAAATATACATTTGTACAGACTGTAGTTTCTTAAGATGGTACAATTTTCAACGAAAGTGATTTCTTGCATGTTAATAAGTTCTACTCTCTATCAAAATTTCGTTTCCAATTTTTAATAAAATCTGAATTTTGAATTAACTGTAGCTGTTGGCCCTACTAGACTGCATCGACGAAAGATCCACCAAAGAGCACCTAGCAACTAATAACATTAGGCGGAATCCTAGAACATTTTCTGTATATAGTACACCATAAAAAACAATGTATTATACAAAAAATACTTTTATTCTAAGGTACAAGGGCGGTCTTATCGCTAAGCAGCGATTTCTTCCAGACAACCACATATTGAGAAGGGAAAGAATACAACTATGAAAT
>DWLO01002158.1:0-13116 GCA_018245335.1 Dalla quadristriga | reverse complement strand
ATCTAAACTCACACATATATACACACTGGCACGCACGCATTGCTATGTAATAAACGTGATTGCTTAGTGATAATTATATATTCATAAAATGTAAATCCGTAATTTGCTGTAAGTAATTTAAGCAAGAAACATATTGTATTTTAATTTAAGAGCTGTGGATTTTGTATATGAATAAAATAAAAATAAAATAAAATAAATAACAAGCCTTTAGTATCGACTAGCTACTGTTCGGAAACGGTCGGGCGAGCACGTCAACGGGTCCAGATCCGGCCGGATTGAGGTTATGGAATTTAATATTGCAAGTTATTTTCGTATACGAGTTCCTTCATGTCACCAACGCTGCAAAGACTGCACGCAATATCAACTTCACACTAGCCAGTATTAAAAACCGGCAATTTCATAGGTAAAGACCTAAGTAATCTTTGAAAAAATAAAATATTAGTCACGCAAAGGAAGTCGCGGTAAATCTCTAGTTATTTTTAAATGCAGATCTTCAACCCTACGTCGTCAACGTGCGCGGGCGTGTTGGCGTTCCCACGATTCTTCTTGAACATTGCCAGCGCTGGGTCTCTGCCAGCGATGCTATTAAGTACAGTCGCACCCAACAAACATATTATTATTACATTATCAATTGAACTGAACATTTTGTCATAAAAGCGACTACAGACGACTGACCCAGCGGTACAGGTAGAACCGCTACCTACCTGGGTAGGTCCGTAATTTTACTGTCCACAGTGATATTGAAGCACATTTTTCAAAAGTCTACCTAGACTTTTACAATAAGTCAAAATATTAGAATGTGCGATCGAGAGAGATGCGGAATATAATAGCCCTCGTAACGCGGACAATGACGCGGGCATTAGCTAGTTTAAAATAATAAATAAATAACCGTTTACACACTCACATCTCCCGCACTAGGACACAGCAATCAACACAATGTAATGTAATGTAATGAGCTATGTTATGTAATGAGTATATTACCTAGTTTTAGTTAGTAACTAGTTTTAATTTACTTTAGCAACCTGTTAATGCTCTATGACGTTGAGACAAATAAAGTGTGTTGTATTGTATGGTTAGTAAATGTCTGCGACGGCCGGGGATCAAACCCGGGACCCACGGCTCGTCAGACAGGGTTACTGACCAACGCGCCAACTAGTATAAAATGTCTTCTCAAAAAAATGATGCCTATGATGGTGTTAGTGACACTGACAGTGTTGGTAGTGATTTATTTATTTATAATTTATGGAGATATTTTATTATACCTAGTCATTTTTCCGTTAAGACAGTTAGACACCTAACCCATTTTACGTGCCTTCTTAGAACCCGACTATGGACTGCATAGCATTAATTTATTATTTAATTTGCACGGACACTAAGTATTCCAGAGATCGGGTACAAACGGAAAACACTTCTTTGTAAAGTAGGTTCACAAAATGTACCTACTGTCTAAAGACACTCGTATTTTTGCTAAAAGCGTTATATAGGTATAAGAAGCAGTATAATCAGTTATATTAGGCTATAACCACTATAGAGTTTTTCATTAAAGTGATTATAATGTTATATTAAGTATTTGGCTGTAGCCAGAATACTGTCAGCAGTTATTGAGTGTATACAAAGTAATGAGGTTTACATACAGTGCGCAACAAATATGTACACGTCAGTGAGATTTTTATCTGTGATTTATGCCATACAAAGACTAATGTCCATAATATTTAAGTGTGGGTACTATAACTATGTATTTATTATGAGAAGCCGTGTAGGAAATCCGATGTGATATATTTCAATAAAAATCTTGAATGTTACCATGAGCTTTTATTTACAGATCCTGAGACAAACATACAAAATTACCTACCTAAAATCCTAACGTAACGTAAATTATAACGTATAGAATGCCCTATTGCTTACTACATACATACATAAAAGTTCGTCTTATCAGTGCCGTTTGAGGATGATGTGAGGTACATATATGTAACAGAATGTAGTTTACGGCCTATACAACCCAATGGGCACTAGCGCAATATGGTGAAGACCGATTTCTGCTTCAATATTGGGGCAGGACCCACACAGTTCAACACAAAAAAAATCAGACTTGTAGCTAAACCTTATAAGGTTTATCTGAAAATCCTTATTGCGTATATAGGTCGCCGACAAGTTCCTCTCTGATTATATCAATATATCGACACCGCGCACTGGCCACCGTCACCAATATAAACTTAAGCCGCATCACAAGTTATTAACACCACACACTGGCCATTGTCCTTAAATGCATATCCATATCGACTAGATTGGTTAGTTATAGTTAAATTCACGCTTAGCTGGCGGTAACACCACGCGGCTTGTTACACGCTGCAATTAGCTGGCTGCTTTTGCAATACGACCATTTTTACCGCGTAGGCGTATGTCTGCACTGTCAGTTCCACTTTTGTCGAGCCTCCATCATGAGTGGCATAGGTTAGGCACCAGTTAGGCAGGGAGCGGGGGCTATCTTGCTACCGCATATATGTAAATCTGCTTTGTCAGTTCAACTTTCGTCCAGCCTCCATCATACATAGCCCAGGTAATACACCAATTAAATAGGGAGATGAAGCCATCTTGTTGCTGTTGATCTGCAGTCAGTTCCACTTTGTCGAGCCTCCACCATGCGTGGCCCAGATAATAAACCGGCAAGACAGGGAGCGGTGGGGGAGGGCTATCTCTGCGTGCTGTTGTCAGGCAGTCGCTGGTAGAGGTGCGGGCGCGCCGCGCATCCGGGACACACGTGGATGGTGATCGACACAGCGCACTCGCACTCCCAGCAGTAGTGTTCGCGGCACCGCTCGCACCGGTATATCTGACAAATTATAAAAATATCGGCATTTAAAAAAATAGGACTAAAATTATAAAGAGGCAGTCGGCTTTTTAGCCAAAAGAGTGAAGAGCGATTCACGGTCTGGACTGTTATAAAACGTGGAGCTTTACAGACACAAATCAGAGAAAAGCATAGATATAACGTGATATTGGGTGAATGGGTTAGAAGAGTAAATGTTGCAATGACTTCAGCCAGAGAAATAATACCATCCCTAAGTGTGATTAAGGGTTTAGAAAAACACCGATTTTACCGCCAGTATTCCATAATCGGTAAAATTGTAGATCCTGGTTTTATTTTCCCATGATGGCTGTAAATTAAAATAATGTAGGCGCTCACCTGTTTGTCGAGCTCGGTAAAATTCCTCAAACAAGCAAAGCAATATTGAGCCTGCCCTTCATTTTTCAGTTCTTCATAGGGTTCAACACGGAATAGATGATGGTACGACCTGCAGTGAAAACAATATAATGTCTTGTAACGAGAGCTTTAGAATTTTTAACGTTTTGTAGCAGTGAAAGGTGTTAGCAGAGTGGTTCTTCTGCAAGCTAAGTCACCATTTTATGCAGTTATGTAAACTGCACATAAGCGATAATAGCCGAGTGGTTAAGACTTCCGTCTCCTCTCAGAGACTCTAAGGTTAAAGTCCCAGGCTTATCTTAGTAATGTGCACTTTAATAATTGAATATCATCTGCTTTCTGTGAAGGAAAACATCCTGGAAACCTGCATACCTACTCTGGTTCTCCTTAATGTTTTCAAAGGCGTTTCTCTCATATTGAGTGGAGACCCGTTCTCTGTAGTGGGCCTGTGAATGTTGTGAACGAAACTGCACATAAACTGCCTTCAAACTGCAATTTTATCCTTATCTGTGGCAACGCTGACCTGGCGAGGTGCGGCGCAGAGGCGAGCGTCAGCCCGCACGTGCGGCACTGCGCCGGCAGCGAGCAGTACTTGCTGCGGCACTGCGGGCACAAGTGGCCCTCGCCCCCCACTCCCTCGCCCTCCTCTAGATGACTGGAACAAACAAGTACTGTACCTTAATTTTCTTTGGTTAATCGTGGAGGTATGAATGTTTTTCATATACGCAGAATTATGGTAAATCAACGACAAGAACTATAATCACAAGCATAATTCCCTCTCCGAAGCACGGGAGGGACGTGCGCGGCCACCGTCCGACTAGTCGACACACGGTGTGCGGGAAGCCCATCTTCACGAGCCAAGCGTCCGGCAACAGACGTGGCCTAGTAGCATCACCGGTGGTCCTGAGGGAAGCAGTAAACAGCTGGTCTCATACCACATGCAAACGGTGATGGGGGGATCTGCGCTGCCACCGTCGGCCTGGTCGCCAGGCGGCGCGGTGTGCGGGAAGCCCATCTTCACGAGCCCCGCGTCGAGTGTACGCGCGCGCGGCGGTGGCGCGGTGTACTCCAACAGCAGCGATCGGTAGTGGACATCGTCTAACACTACCTGCATGTACAGACATACATTGTAGGCTTTTTTATGCATATTGCGTAATCCAATACTTGCCGAACGCATTGTGTAGATATGAATATTTCTAAAGAAAAATATTTACCCCATATTCTCCTCCAGTGTCTTGACATAGTTTTTTACAGATTCTTACTTCTGCTGCCAACCCAATAACTGAGCATCTAATTCCATCTGTTTTTAATGTCTGAAATCCAAATGTTTATTTATTTTAGTTATTTTAAAATGTTTTGTATAGAGAAATATACACCAAAAAGTTTAACTAAGATACCTGTATTGTCGTATTAATATCTCCAGGGTCACAAGTGGTAAGTGAAGCAAAGAGTACAAGAAGTTCTCTAGAGGCGTGGCTGGGCAGAGGTCGGAGCACTCGGCCAGCCAGCTCAAGAGTATTTTGTAAGGACGGCTCCCCAGTTAATGCTAGTGTCGATAATCTGTAACATGTATTCTTATCATCGAATGGTGATATTAATGATGATATATATATGTTGTACATTTTGTCACTTAAAGCAGGTCTGCTACGACCATATTTTTTTTAGAAGTTTTTAGGCTTGATTGTCGATTAGTTAGGCTTTATAAGCCCAACAAAACATGCTATCCAAGACCTAAGGAAATTAAGGGATGTGATAGTGATCCATCACAGCCGCAGTGGAGCAAGAAATATTCCAATGGCAGGTTTGGTAGTTTGCTATTGTCTTAACATTATAAAAAACATAAAATAATCAATTTTCAAATAATGCATATTGCAACGCTAAATAATAATAAATAATATCCAATATAATTAAGTTCTGGGCCAGTAAATTTGTCAACAGCAACTAAAAATTTAAGTTAGTGATTACATACTATAAAGACAATATATTTTTAATTTCTAATGAAACTTACCCTTGAACTGCTTTAACATGCTTCCTAATATTCCCTGAGAGTTCAGTGACTTTCTCGGCTCTTTTGTTTTTCATTGCTATTATGCCCACCTGACTTAACGGATTTTGATCAAAGAATTCTTCAATGAATTTCTCCAAAAGCTGAAAGTAAATTAATGCTATTTAAATGTTTATATTTTAATGTTAGAATTTAATCATTTACAACCTCAATAATACATAGCAATAGGCTAGAGATATTTTATTACTTTTATTAAGGTTACAATATACTAAAGCCGGTCTTATATCTATGTAGCTATTTCTTCCAGACTACATTGGGTATGTGACAAAAAAGAATATCAGATATATAGAATGAGTTACGGTGTACATTGTCAAATGAAAGGCAAAAAAACTAATTTGTCTTATATTATATTTTAATAATAATAAATTTGTATAAAACATAGGCACTTGGCACTAACCTAGACCTGAGAACTAACCTTCAAAGTACATAGAAATCGAATGGGCTTTAAGTCCTGGCAACTCATGGCCTCGGAGCAGTCGACAGCCACCAGTAGGTGACGCATCATGCCTAGGCGCACGGGCCCGCGGCGCGGCGCTGCCGCCTTCCGCGCCGCCTTCTGGGCAAACTCCGCCACCAATCCTTCCACCAGCCCATCCTCATCCTCCTTAATAGCCTCCCTTCAAAATGTCAAGTTTTTAAATTCATAATGACAGTCCCGGTTGGTACCGTTAGATCACAGTTATTAAGCTTAGCTGAAGGCCTTCGGGTAGCTTACGACTCAGGGTAGCCACGAACCAATCCGTACTAGAGCAGCATATTAGAATATGTTCTTGGTCTCCTCAGTTGCGAGAAGACCCGTGCCATGCAGAGAGCCAGTATGAGTTGCAGCCAACGATAAACTACATGTTAGTAAACCGACTTACCAAGTCTTTTCATAACCCGTTTCCCATCTGTACTCTTTAGGATCCGGCTCGTCGTCTGCCATTATAAACAAGACAAAATATTTAAAAATTAGTAGAACGAAAACAATTTATTTTGATGAAGTATTTATTTTATTAAGACACAGTGTCAGTAACACACAGTGACACACACCAACGCGGCAAACGACGAATACAAAGTTTAACAGGGGGGAGACAGTTGTATGTATGGGTCTGTCAAATTGTAAACGTGGCAACGCCATCTACATTTTGTAAATGAATATTTGGTTAATTAATGTTGCTAGGCTATCTCCGATATTCGCAGATTGATAAAAAGGTCAAATTTAATGCCAGCCAGAAAGGGGTGGGCGTGTTTTCATAAAGTAGCAGTAGTATAACAATGGCGAAGTATACCGACCGACCGGCAAAACGGCGTCACCGTACCGTACAATATGAAAGCACCCCTACTAGCATAGAACATTTCTGGTCAAGATTAGGCGAATTTAGGCTACTTGTGCAAAATATTCGAATGGGCATACTTTAGGCTGTTTTTTTGCAAAATATTTGGGGATTTTAACTGGGCTACACTGTCACTGTCAAAAAAAAACAAAACGAAATGGTGACAGCGCTTACGCATGTAACGCATGTAGAAATTTAAATAATTTAAGTTTAAAAAATATGACATAGGTACAAATTTAATAATGTCCATTATAAGGAAGGAAACGCGCCTTGTTTGTTGAACGTCTTTATTCTTACTGACTTACATTACATAAGACGTAGCTAATATTAGGAGTCCATCTACCCATTATTTCGAAATACGTCCATCTGTAAAATGCATCTGGCTCTTTGGACTAAAACCATAAAACCGACCGCGATGTTCGTGACTCGCTGCAGAGTGATTTACTTTAGTCCTCTTGTCGTTCGACTGCACGCGAAGGCTGCCGCCGCCTGTAGTTCATGGGCTATTCATCTTTTATGGGTGGTCCCATTAAACACTGCATAGTTGCATAAGCCTACCTAGATATAGGTAGCGGGTAGTGTATAATCCAATGAGTATATGGATAGACATTTCCATTTAATAGAATGTATTGTAAACAAGCTATTTATATAACACAACAAACAATTGTATATAATTTAACTTAAAACACCAACCATCACCACCTAAAATGAGTCATAGCAATGTATTTAAAAACAAACTATTGAAATATTACGAAAAATATACGTAAAATAATTCGAGTTCATATATTTTATCAAGTATTTATTTATTTGAAAGACTAACATAAAGATACAAAAATAATAATGAAGATTCTCATTGTAATTAGTTTTCTGGCAGCAATACTCTTAAATGAGGCTTTATTTTTGACTGAATTCATTATCATCATTAGCATAATGTAATGAAAACACTGGGAAAATATAACCCAAAATATCCTAATGGATTTCTAGCAATTTAGATATTGTTATTGAAAATATATTCAATACAGTAATGTTTACAAGAATAAGATTCAACTTAATACACATTGATACATTCTAAATAACATGAAACATTTCTTTGAAGTCAATGTTACAATACTGTAAAGAACCAAATTATTTTCCCAACCTTAATCTCTTATTAAAATGACGCTTATCATGTTTTACATAAATAATAAAGGTACAATAAAAATAATCATAACAATACAAAAAGAAATGTGGGTATGTTAAGGGAGGAGGGATTTAAAACTTATTTTTACAACTTCAAATAAATGGGGAATATAATGTTCATAATGTTTAGCACAGCTTAGATACCATTAATTTTTTATGATCTGTGCTAAGTATTTGCCATCAAAGTATGAAATTATTTCTTTATTAGCATAGTTTTTACATAACAGTAGATATTTCCTAGGCATATAAATTAAAGAAATATTTAAGATGTTATTATTAACTAGAATGAGTCCTTACAAATGCTATGAAAAACCATTTAAAGATACTTTATTTAAAATTTACCTTTCACATCTGTTTACTCATCCAATGTTTTTGTGAGCATTCGAGAATGATTGCTCTCAAGTGTTATCCTCTGGCTGTGACTAAGCTGCCACATAGCAGGGGTTTTAGGCAGTATGTTAAATTTTTGTATGATTGGATTGCAGCAGCATATAAGGCATTGTAAATAATATTAAAAACCCCCGCTACACAGCAAATTGCCAGAACCAGCAGTGCTCTAAGGAACTTTCTTACATACAGCATTAGATTCATTCGGTAGCGGCCATTGCTCGCGCCTGCGCTCTGACCCGCTTATCATATTCTAATCGATTTTGACTGAAAAAGAAACACATTTGTTTTATTTTATACTTAACTAAAGTGACTGCAGAGAATCATTGGCTGTATTGTAATAATACTACAATAATGAGGTAGAGGACGATATTGTAGAACCCCTATACGGTTCGCCCGGGGCGGTACCACCTCCGCACCCATTTCTGCCGTGAAATGATTGTCTTTCAACAATTGTGTTTCGGCCGGAAAGCTGTAGATGCCAGTTACACTTATACAAGAGGCAATCATCTCAGTCCTCAGGGATAGCAACGCATCTATGATCAGCTTCAAATAGGACAAATACTAACTATTACTAACTAGGATTACTAATATTGACTAACATGACTAACTAACACTGAGTCTTATTACTAATGAATACTTACCAAGTAATATTTCTATTAACATCTAATACGAACAGGATTAACTAACTTACTACACTTCTAACAGTCGTTCGCACAATCCTATTCGAGGTTTGTCTCAGATGTCTATGGCGTCCGCGGTTGGTGGGTCTGCATTCTCGTTTTTTATTCACATCACATTAAAAGAAACATAATCAAGCTAATAAGTTTCAAAACAAACTGGGTTAGTGTTTTATAAAAAATAAAACAAGTATTTTTTCATAACCACTCGCTTGCATCACGTCGAAACAAAAGACCGTCATCTGCGAATAGGTATGAAAAGTAACCAAAAAAATACCGATGAGTGCTATTGGGTATAAAAGTATACCAAACATACAGTTATGGAGGCTGTCCTTTGCATACTCGGCATTTACTGTATTATTATTATTATTTATTTATTCATTTATTTTCGGTTCTCTTTCTAACAAAATAAAACACATTAATTAGTAGTGGGTAATTTTATGATCTAACACACAATTAAGAATTAAGGGATAAGGCTTGTACAGTGTTGAGTTCCCAGTGTTATTTTTGGATGAAAAGAATAGCTGTAGTTTCAAATCACAAAATATAGGAGGGTTTAAAAGACTTCATTACAATAAATTAATGCGTATTGTTATTATTTTCGTAAACTATAACCTTGCCTGTGTGAAAGAAGACCTAACCTAACTTGTATATAACTATAACTATGATATAGATAACTATAATTATAATTGCATTTATTGTATGTTTTGGTTGGCTTGAATACATTTTATTTTTAACTTCCTAGCAAGATAAATAATCCTGAAACATTGTGTCTAAATTATGTGAACTGTGTGGTTTGATGTAATTTTAACTAAAGTATATTGTAGTTACACCAACTAACATTCCTAAATCATATACCTGATTATATCTGCAACAAACATGCAGAACATTGCAAGGAGCTCCTAGAATGGTAAACGGTTGTAAAAAACCTTCAAACATATGACTGCATGCGCTCCTAGAGTGTTTGTGGGAAGTACATCACAATGCAAACAAGGGCTTTTTTTTTCTGGTTACTTTTTAAACCCACACTCATGCAAGAAGTTAAGGCCTTCAAGCAGTATATAATAATGAAATTTTTGTACCCACCAGTAAATAGTGTATGCTTCAGCTTGTGCTGGGTCTTTTACATTGGGTTCATTGAGCAGGTCCTGAATGCCGAGAAGAATCTGTTTGATGGTTATCGCCGGACGCCAGTCTTTTTCCTCATCTAACAGTGACAGACACACTGTTCCTGATGGGTACACATTAGGGTGGAAGAGAGGTGGTTCAAACTTGCATTTGGGTGGACTTGAGGGGTAATCATCTTTGAAAATCATGCGGAGCTTGTACAGGCCTCCTTCCCATGGGGTCTGAAAAATTAAATCAACAATAAAATCTTTATAAAAACTTCAGTCTGCAAATGTTTCGTGGGAATCTCGACTAAAATCGTCGATAGCAGTTCTAGAAGGAGTGAAGAGGTTGTGTAGCATAGAAAAATTAATTATTTTACTTTTGTTATTACATTTTTGGCTATAACATTTGTTTAATAATTCCATCATGCTCATCAAGCACCTTGATTAATGGAAGGTAAATTATAAATTATTATGAATATCTATGCTCTAAAAAGTGGCAGTGTCAAGAAAATGTTTTGCTAGTTTAGTGTTTGAGTGAACCACTGTGAATGGACCAGCGAACAATAAGAAAACAGAACAAATACTTGTTTATGCTTGCAGAAACATAGAAATTAACAAGATTATTACTACAATGGAAGGGATAATTATTACTCCGCACTATTCTAGAACAACTTATACAATAGTCAAAAGGTACTAACCCCTTTTTTGCCGGGAATCGCACATTCCCATGTCATTAAATTTAACGATCCATCAGGATTTTTCATAGGTCTGGCTACAAAACCCTAAAATAAAAAAGACATTTCAAAATTAGATTGTATTTTATCGTAAGAAAATCAGAATGCATGTAGGTACACTTACAAAAGGATGGTCCTTGCGCCAAGCTTTCCTTTCTTCGGCTAAACGTGCACTCGCTATGCCTGACATGTCCTGCGATCAAAATTCAGAAAAGTTACGTTTGTGTAATTTCAGAAAACACGAAAATATTTAAAATCATACTCACGGATTGGAAAGAAACAAACGTAAAAAAGGAAATTTATCACAGCGCAACGCGAATAGAGAAGCGTCCCACGATGCGTCAAGTTTAAAAACAGATAAAAAAAAACATATATACAATGTACTCTGTGAACGCTACGGCTTTAAACACAAATGGGGCAAAAATATAAATTATTAACAGATAGTTAAATGCTTAGAAATTAGTGACCTTTAATTTTTGAATTCACTGTTTATTTGCATTAATTTGAATATAAATGTTATTATAATACATTTCTGTAGCTTATTATATAGCACAGACTATATAGGGATACTTTTTATAGGAATATTTTCGTATGTATTGTATTGTATTCTAGGTAATGATCGTTCCAGCAAGAATAGAAAACACAGACAATATGAGGATCGAATCAAAAGTGACTTTTCGTATTTGTATACGAAAACTCACTTTTCACACTCGATCAATCGATATTGATTTTGATTCGATATGATAATGTATTCAAACAGAACTCCAAAGCATATAATAATAATATACAGGAGTAGTACTCTGCGGTGACGATTCAAACAAAATCACAAATGGAGCATAGCAATGACGTTTGTTAGAAACGTCATTGGAGCATATATTTAACAAGTAGGTACTGGAGGCTAACAGGCTGCAACTTTACTTCGAGTTATTAATCAATAGAGTTTGTTTTGATTTTGTATTAATTAATTCGTACCCTTCCTTGATGTCAATGTGAGCGCACGATCAAGCGGTGTTTTAAATCGGAATTAAAATTCGTTACGAGTCTACTAGAATCGAGTAATGCGCACGTCACCCTGCCTAATCGGTGCCTCAGAACAATCACAAAAGCAATAGAAACCGCAATAAAATAGCAGCTGAACTCCTAATATTTGTTTCACTTTGACTTATAGAGCCGTTTTAATGTTAAAGAACAAGAAGAAGATACGTATACAGAAGACATTTCGAAATTTTTTAGGTTGTCACTAAGTAATCGCTAAGTTTATTCAGGCTAGTGGTGTCAATGTTATCGATATAATTTATCGATGACATTCATTATCAGTTCCTGTGTTGGCAGAAATAATGAATTAATCTACCATGAAAAATATAAATTACTAACATAACAAAAATCGCGAAGACACAATAAGAGCATATCTACGAGACAATACTTACATATAATCCTGTTATGAAGTTCGTAATAAATTGAACGGTCGTACTTATTGCATTCCGCATCATCATTATCTCGAAAATCAACTTTGGTTCCCTCTTTATCTGTCCAAAAAATAAACCTGATCTCGATTGTATTAAATTGATATTGAAATGATTCACGAATTCGCTGAAAACAAACCGGGAGACATTCGGTTTTGATGTGATGAATATTTACAATTCTTTTTTTAGGTAGCAAACGAGCATGCAGCTCCACCCAACCACTGCCGCCCATGACATCTGTGACAAACCTCGAATAGGACCGTAAAAGGAACTGGGGTTGTAAGTTCAGTTAGTCAGAGCTAATAGAAATGTTAGTTGCTCAGTATAAGGACTATGGGAGAAGGGATTGTAAGCCCTGTTAGTGGGTGTTAGTAAGTGGGAGCATCTTATAGCTTTGTTGTTATTTATAAATACGATGATACTGCTTTATTTGTAGGACGATACAAATATTTCCAAGTGGAGCGCGTAACATCCTTTTGACTATCTATCTCTCTTTAATATGGCTATTTATTTCACGCTGAGGAAACAGCGTGCGGCGCTATAGCATACCACAATCGCTGTTGACTCGACGCATAATATAGCTTCTACGTACCACAATAATGAAAAAAGTGGCAGGCTAAATAATCATTCATTTTCAATTCCACCTCTCTACTTTTTTTTTTATTAAAGTACCCTTCTCCGTTTTCTCCGTCTAACAATAAGCAATGTATTATTTTTACGTTTATTTGTAACTTTGTGGCTGCGTGAAAGAAGGACAAATCAATAATGCAACTAACGAATTCAACAAACCAACAAACACTTTCCCATTTATAATATTAGCTAGGAAGAACAAAATGCATAAAACATTCCTATTGCGTTTTGTAAGCGGAGATCATGTTTACTTTATTTATATTAATAGTACGTCTATAATATGTTTACATGCTATATGGTATACACACGATTTTTTTATTGTACACATCTATGGCATAGTACCTACCT